>NQMI01000129.1:0-112722 GCA_002270565.1 Stenocarpella maydis
GACTCGCAAGTCTAGGGTAACTCCTTGCTAAAAAGTCTAGGGTAACTCCTTGCATGAAGTCTAGGGTAACTCCTTGCTGAGCGGTTCCGTTTAACAGGTTCCTTTGGGTACTAACTTCTAGTCCCTATTTTTCTTTAGAGCCCTACATTCTAAAGCAAAGTATCTTATCTTGCTGTAGTTATAGTACTTAATGTTTTTCTTATCCTTATATTGGGTAATATCTAGCTCTATAGGGCCTGTATGCTATCCCTACTGGGTGTTTAGCTTCTAATACTTCTTTCCCGTATTTGGTTTATGCTTATTTCAATAGGGGTTGCTTTAAAGTTTATTCTTTCCTTTTTAAGCATTATTTATAGAGTTTATTATTAATCTGGATAGCTATTTCCATATAGTATAAAAAATCATTAGGTTGGTTTATAACTTTACTGAGTTCATCCTTTACTTTATCCTTTAATCCATAATAGAATATGAATTTCTTTATGTTATTAGTATAGTTGATTTTAGTATAAATTTATTGGAATCTTACTATATAGTTAATTACTAAACCGCGCTATTTATAATTCGCTAGGTCTTTTTTTGCCTATTATTCCTTATTCAAGTCCTGAAATAGGGACCTAAGGGCGTCCTTATAGCCTTTATAGCTGCTAAAAATCTATTGCGTTTCAAGCCTATAGGCTTTAAATGATTCTACATTAATAAAGTTAGTTAGGTAGGGTTTGAATTAAGCTAAGGCTTATCCTTTAAGGAAAGAGGATGCATATATAACCCTTTTTCCGCTAGGCTGCACATCTAGCCTATGGAAGTGCTAGTAGGCCCTAACCTGCGTTAGGTATGCCTAAAGTTATCTAGTAGTTCTATTATAGGGGGTTAGAGTATTAAGCTTAATATATTTCTTTATTTGGATTGGGGTGTTAATGATGTTGGCTCCTGCTTCAAGGGTGGTGATTTCCCATTAAAGCTATTTAACTTTCACATTATATTAAGCTTATCCCTTTATAAGGAGGTGCAACTATTTAACCTTATTGATTAGTTCCTAGATACAGGGGTCCATAGTCTTATTGTTAGTAAGTTCATCCAGCTTATAGAGAAGGTTACGGGTAGGGGTGGTTATTCTGGAGTCTAATATCATAAAGGGTTCCATATATAATATTGCTTAAAGTCCGTATAGCAATATATAAATAAGAGTCATTAAAATATAATAAATAAAGGGTTTTTAAATACATTAAACCTGAAAGATTAAGGGTTTATATTCGGAATATATTGTTAGGCAGTTGTTAAGTAATATTATTAACTGATAATAATTACTAGCTATAAGGCTATTTAATGCTGGGATTAAATACTTAAATTAATGATTAAAGAGTCTGTTCTATGAAAACTATCTACTATAGTGATAATTATATCTATATATATATTCTGACTCTTTAGTAGCTTGATGGAATTGATGGTAATGCTATTGATTGGGTGCTACTTGATGAAATTAATATAGATCTTATCGATCCTGGTGGGTCCCTGACCCTAACCCTGATAAGGTGGCGTCACTGATTGGATCAGGTGGGGCGCTCTTTTCGGGGGTTACTTCCCGACCTGCGGGGTTGTCTTCTGCGGTAGTCAGCCGCCAATGTGTGTTGGCCCATAACACCAGTTAAGCAATACTATAAATGGATTGATGGGATTATTGTTGATCCTATCGAGCCACTGAAGAGTCGGAACATATATACAAGATATAGTTATCACTACAGTAGATAGCTTTTATAGAACAGACTCTTCAGTCATTAATCTAAGTATTCAATCCCAGTATTGGATAGCCTTACAGCTAGTGATCATTATTAGTCAATAAATATTACTTAATAACCGCCTAACAATGTATTCCTAACATAAACCCTTGATCTTTTCAGGTTTAATGTACTCGGAAACCCTCTGATCATTACACGAAGTTAGCACCATTTAGTACAAAGTACAATTTTCCCACCAAAAGTCACCATATTTGGACCAGCACTGTACCCACGCCAACCCCTCTAAATTAACAAAATCAATTAGAAATAAGGAATCAATTATAGTTGGCATCAATTGGTACCAATTTTAATTGAGTATTTGGCCCTAGGGGGGTGCTGGGGTTGACAAAAGTTGGCGGAAATAGTAAAAAGTGGCCACTTCCTGATACTGGCCACTTCCTGGTAAACCACGTTAAATATTAATAATTTAAAACTTTTATTAATGATAAAACTTTTTATAAATAGAAAACTTAAATTTCATATTTTTCTTAAGAAAAGTTTCTATAATAAAAACTAATATTAAGCTTTTATTAATAAAAGAATATATTTATAATAAAGATATCTTAAATACTCAATAATATATAGATTAGATAGTATTATTTTGAAGAAATAAAAATTATAGCTAAATTCTATAATATAATATTAAGAAAAATAAGTTATAGCTAATATGTTAGTGCTTCTATATATTTTATTAGGAATCTTTAAGAATCTAAATATATAAAACTTAAAAGTTGTTTTGATAATAAAAATATTATTTATTTATTTGTTAAGACTTATTCTCTTATAATTCGTTTAAAATGGTATTCTTTAAGCCTAGTGTTAGGGTTATAGAATTTTATTTGAATTTAATATTATTGTTTGAAATGTGTGAGTTTGTGGGAAAGGGGGGCCGAAAGTGGGTCAGGGACGTTAGATCTGTTGTGTGACCAAATGAAATCTGTCCCTCAGATGAAGAACTGGATGTCGTGGCAACAATGCAACCTATTTCTATGGGAGACTGTAAAGATGAACCATTTCTTCATTTTATACTGCCATCCACCTCAGTCTACAGTGCTCTTGAGTCACAGGAAGTCGTGTGTCACTGTACTACCAGCATATTTAGAGTGTCGTGATAATGTATCAACTCACTATCAGACGATGTTGCTCTTCTAGGCTTTCGTGTATAAATTACTCTAGTTATTAACAGAATTTCGGGGCCAAAAGACATTGTTTTCCAACCCTGCCTTGCTTGTGAAACATGGGAGACATGAAAGTAACACGAAAACACAAGAACACGCTTTTTAAAGCACTTCACAACCGGTGATTATGTGTCTCGACAAGTAAGTGATCTCCCTGGTGCTCGTTGTTTTCTTGTTCTGGATTCAGAGGGAAATACTCCCATCCACTTTGTTAATCAACAGTGCGCCATTCATGTTAGGTTCGCCGCCCACCCAATGTGCAGACATCCATACCAGACTCTAGCGCCTGGGGACAACTGGACCCGGCACATCGTGTTCGAAGCATGTGATGATGCTAGGCTTATGGCAAGGCATGATCGTGTGAGCCCGCAAGATTTAATCCCGGCCTGCCAGAACAGGGGGTATTTTGCTGTAACCGACTTGGGCTTTGATCCCTTCTGCTACGAATGCGAGCATAAAGGCGAAGGTCTTCCGTCCGCCACCGTTCTGTACAGCGATTTCGAAGTCAGGTTGAACCAGTGGGAGCACCACGGCAACCTGTCACCACAGGAGACCCAGCGGATCCGGGAGAGCATGGAAGAACATCTGGAGGATTATGAGAATGAGGCCGGTCGGGGTCCTTTTAACAACTCGTACTGGCGTCTCCGGAGGAACTTGGCCGTGTACACAGCTGAATGGGATGGTTATGTCTCTGGAAAGATGGAGGCTGAGCGACGGCAAGAACAACAGCGGCGGGACGATGAGATGTACAGACAGATACGGCAGTACAACAACATCCAAGACGCCATTGAGACATCACTCTACAGTCCTAGCCAATCGCCACAGCTGGGGGTATCTAGTTCCCTGAGCTCCTCCAGCGGCGAGCAGCCCAGGCCATCATCGCAGTCTCGTCACCGAGGTCACAGGCACCAATAATCTGGCTTCATGGAACATTTTTTTGGTGCGCGGAAGCGGAGAAAGTGATGGGTTGATATCTGGTTACCAAGACGTGAATTTGTGCATTTCGGAATGACTTGAGGACTGTGAAAATACTGCGATGAATTAGTCTGCGATGAATTAGTCTGCTATGAATTATACTGCAATGTATTTATCTCCGATGTGCGCAAACAAACTTTAGTTTTGCACAACTAATCTGTTTTCAATAAAGCACTATTGGCGAAAATATCTTGGTCTCTCAATCTCCATATGTCATCGTCGAGACATTTTCGAGTTTACGTATACACACGTGTGCATATATTTGAGACGCCTTACACTTAGAAAAGGTCTCGCTTGCAGCTCTTTAAAAACATCTATCAGAAATCATGAAGGAAACCGGCTTACACTCATAAAGTCTTCATGTAGTTGTAAGTACTTCGAACAGTCACGCTCAGTTTTTCTTGTGCGCTGCAACTACACGAATTTAGGTACGGCTACGAGTCTTGCTGGGGCAGGAACCCACGTCCCCTAATGATAATAAAATATAATGTGGGCTTCAAACCGAGACAGGTGTCCTTACCCGCGTCCTGCCTGTTATCATTACAATCGCTTGCTCGCAGGCTCCACACGTGGGAACTATTTAAACTTAGACAAAATGCATTGGATTAGCTCGGCTCAGCCGGGAAACAGGCAATGCGGATGTGCATTGAAGATTGGCACATGGCACAAGCTTGCTTGAGATAGAAATCTCATACGTTCTGAGGGAACCCTGGCTTAAATTTACACTGTCCTGAAATTAGGTGACTTCAAGCAGAATCAAATCTTCCATTATCATTGGCAGTGAGCGACCTGAGGTCCGTCAGGGGCTCGCCTAGTAAGTCACCGGCTTGGTAGAGTGTGAGTGCCAGCCCTGTGAACGTTCCTCAAGACGCATATAGTCATTAAACTCATCTCCAATCGTGACTCTAGTGGCCAACAGAAGCTGTCAGGCTCGCAAGTCATTGCGTTCAGTGTTACTTGAACTACTTGCAGGACTCGTTTCTTCAGAATCAGTGTTGGTGCGTGAACAGCAGCCTCCTGAGACGTTTCGCCATTTAAAGTAGATGTATCTGCGCTAGTACGAGATCTTCGATGTCTATGAATTTGTTGAGAACAGCTAGTAAATCTTTAATTTAGCAGACGTAATATCTATTTGAAGTACTTAAGTAAATTAGAAAAACAGTCTGAGGGCGGACCTCAAGGATGCTGGTTGAGCGGCCAGTGCGGTCCTCAATGAGAAACAAGTAAATCCCCCAACAGGGTGTCGCAATTCACGACACGATTCTCAGCTTCTAAGGACAAGGGTTTTCTTGCATTCATGTTAGGAAGCGAGTGTTGTCCGTTTAGCAAAACGAAGTATCTTCTCCTCGACCAGTTACCGTTTCCATCTGTGGGGAAATATAAGGTCTATAAAATCAGGGGGATCATCCTTTCATTTTTTTAGTGTAGCAGCTATACTGGACCTCTAGTGTAACCTGCAAAATGGTGCCGTCACATCTAGGATTTTAGTAATTTATTCAACCGTATCGTAACGGTTACAGTGTATAAGCTAAGGCTAATTGTTCTTTTATTGTTATTGTATAGCAGCTTTATTTTCTTAATACCATCGGCATAGCATCAGTTGAGGATGCAGCCAAAATGACCCCATGTTGTTCAAATTCTGCTCTAATCCCACCGCTACTGTCGATTCGACCCTCGACTCATAGAATTGAATCCACATAATCCACCAAGCCTGTTCAAACCACATGAGCTAGGCCGCACGTTGAACGTGTCCGTGAGCAATGTGAAGGGGAAATAACCATCAATTCAAGCGGCGAACAGGTGATGGGGTCTCAAACCGCCACACCCCTTGGGCAATGTCTGACCGCAAAACGGACTGTGTGAAGGTCTAGACTGCGATGTGGCAATTGAAACTGTGGTTTCTTCAATTGTTTTGTGGGACAAATGTTCACCCACGGTCCCCGGCTGCTTGACTCGTCAGCGCGTGGCCACATAAAAAATGCCTCATCAACTTATATCGGCTAGCCATTGCGTCCCGCGAGGCCCATGACTTATATTTTGCTTCCAGGCCTCGGGGTGCGTGATAATTAACGCAGGCGAATACTGGCCGGGAGATGACTAAAGAAAATGTGGGGGATGTACAGACCCGCCGCCTTCTGGAATTACCTGTGGGGTCGAAGCACATCATCTTACTTCGGACAATCAATGTGAAACCACGTTTATCGATCGGCGGCCTTATCCGCTTGGTCCCTGAATGCGGCCGTCAACGACATTCTCGCCGCAGCGCAAGAAGCTAATACTGGCCCGCAGCAGGCAGCGGGTGCACTGAACAATTCACGCAGTTGTGCCACTAACCAGGCTAGACGCGAAGAGCGAAGCCTCCTGCTCGGGCCCACCAAGGATACGTGAAGTGTAAAAAGAAATCTTCACCTTACCATGGTATTTCGAAACGATTGGTGCAAGTAGAACCATGTGTATAAAACGAAGAGTCGGGCCCCGAGCCTTGGTAGATTATGGAAGTATAAGCAACGTAGCTTGAGCCTGATGAGCCTAACTGAGTCTATAGACCGGTCGATGATGTGCCCTTGCCACTCACTCGGCATCTTTTCCGCTGCTGTCTTGGGCGTTATACCTTGCGTGGGACCCAGAGGTTTTGTTGGCCAAGCACATGACCATCGCGCAGTCCCATGCAGGGGGGGGGGGTAACAGAACTAGACTCTCTGCAGTTCTGTGTGCCACGGAACGAGGTGTGAGCAAAAGTGGCCCTCGCAAGCATTGTCAGTGTCCAGAGGCAAATACGACTCGACCAGTCGGGCAGGATGCGGTGACTCGCTCTCTCCCCGTGAAAGGATAAGAACGTGCACGCAGTGTTGGTACGGACGTGGCCGAGGCCCCTCCCCTCTCTTACTGCCAGCGCCATAACTCAAGATTCGCAGGCCTAGAAAGACCCAGGCCTGCATGACGAATCTGAAGCGCAGTCGGTTGACAATCAACTTTATTCCACCGGGTAACCGGCTTCATCCAGAGTACCGAGTGTTTGCCGCCACCGCATGAAGGATGCGCTGTCCGGGTGCTGGACCAGACTCCCCGAGTAACCACCCGACCAAAGGTTCGCCTGGGGTGCACGACGACGGGATGCCAGGAGCTTTGCACCCAAAAAACCACTTGAGGTGCTCGCTTATGCATTAGGTTGGCTCATTGGCTGTCGCATAAGTTAAACCGAGGAAATAAAGTTCAGCCGACCGCTGTAGCTGGGGGAACAACAGCTCCGGCGTCCTGCCAACCCCGGAGGATAAGGGTTGTTATTGGAAGCGCATTCTCATCAAGAGAGAAGACAAACCACAAAAGATTTCAGGGAACAGAATCCAAACCCTTTACAAGCATAAAGGCCCGAGTCTGCCGCCTTGACGACCCGGCCAGGTGGCCATGAGTTTTACCTACAGGGCAGGCATTCCTTCTTGTCGAAGCCCCTGCGTCTTCCGATGTTGCAAATCCTAACGATGGCCCATGTAATAGGCTGAACTCTCGAGCGCAACGCCTTGGGCCGCTCAGCCGTCTTGCCATCCGTCGTCTCCGTGATTTCCTGAGCTGTGCAAGCGTTCTAATAGCGCCGGTCCACATGTGGTCTGACAGTCATCGCCGTGTCGCATGACGATGCAAAGACCCGGGGCCGAGCGCGAGGCATGGAGGAGTGCACAGTAGTAGATTTCAGGACACTCGGAAACAAAGAAGCCTCCTGCCCAGGTGGTCAGACGACTTCATCCTTCCGACCAGCCCGGCTGCCGGCAAGGGCGGAGGGGGACGGATAAAACGAAAAAGCCTCAAACCCTGCCGGTCAGCAATAAGCTCATGCCGGACCGGCCACGAATCCCGAGGGCGACGCAGCGAGCGCCCTAAATTTTTTTCCCTTTCTTTGTCGGGCGGCTGCTGGCGCGGCTCGGGCTTGTGACCGTTTTCACGACCTACCCTGGGAACCCGAGAAACGGTCGCGGTCAGGGTATAATCTATATATATATATCGGCCGATAGCCGTTTACGATTATACGCAGCCGGCATGGTTGCCAACAGCTGGTGGCAGCAACACCATATCTGATACACTTGCCCTGCGCCCATGTGGCATTTCTGGCGGCTAGATCTTTATTTCGGGCTCCCCAACGGGGGGCGGCTGGTGCGCGCTTGTCGATGGCTCCTGGCAGGGCCATCTGCCGCAGGAAACGCTGGGTTGTCAGTGAGTTTCCAATAGACACCAGACAGAAAGCTTGATGCGGCGCATTAGGGCGACGAGGCTCCAGACCGGTCTGAGGGTTTTCAAGGGTCCACGCGTGGGGGATGGCGTGGCCTGGCCTGCAAGGAGGACTGGAAATAGTTGCAGGCTAGGCCGGAAGCGAGGCTCTCTGTCACAGGACGGCATCCTCGCGGACCTGTTCTGTCCAGGGGTCGCAGTAAACTCGTCCCCGCCGCTTTGTTGGGCGTAGGTTTCGTGTTGATGGTGGTTCGTCGTCCCGCAGTGGAATGCTCCCCCAGCATCCCGGACGGAGATCTCCTGAAATAACTGGCCCACAGCTGAAGGGCGTGTTTTTGCCCAACGAACC
Organism: Stenocarpella maydis; assembly: GCA_002270565.1. NCBI lineage: Eukaryota > Fungi > Ascomycota > Sordariomycetes > Diaporthales > Diaporthaceae > Stenocarpella > Stenocarpella maydis. Next base: position 8,496 of record NQMI01000129.1, read on the forward strand.
GGTGGCTTCGCTGTTCGTTTCGATGCGCCCACATCCCGGCATCGCCCAGCATGACTCGGTTTCCCGCGAGATTGACAGGCCGACAACGAGATTTTAGGGGTCCGGCATGCTTGGGGCGAGCGGGCATGATCCAGGCAGGTCCCCTAGGCGGCGGTGCCATGGCACCAAAGCATAATAAGTGGACCGCAGGGCTGAGCGAACCATATGTACGGAGTAAGCCATGCTCGACAGACTCTTGACTTTGAGCGCCGGCAAAGTGCCAAAAACACTCCGGAATCCGGATTAGCGTTCGCCAGATCAGCCGTGTCATGGCATTGAGAAAGGCTAATTCCGGCATGCGGCCCACAAGTGTTTCGGAGGGGAGAAACAACAATGCTGCAAGTCAGGTTGCGATGAACTGGGGCATGCGAGGAGTCGGGGGTGGGTCGGAGATGCAGGCCGTCGGGCAGCCTCGTCGGTCCGGGGCTAAACGCCAATGGGGTCGGGAGACGATGCCGCCGGGATTTGTGACGGGTGGTCTCGGAGCCCTCACATGCAAGAGGGCAAGAGGAGCAGAGTACACATCATAGAACGGAGGTCAGCTCCGGAAGGGGGTTGGTTGTTGAGGGTCCGGCTCCGGGGCACCTCATCGAGACCTGGCTGAAGGCTACATGCACCAGGCTACATAGGCCGGTGTCTTACAGACGCAATACCGCCCTGCTGGGACGGCGGCAGCGCTAAACAGGCTCGGTGACGGTACACTAAGTGCCTTGGCCAAGAGTGTGCTGTCAAGCCCACGGACGTCGCACTAGGGGGGGGACCGTCACGCCCGGCCGCTGCATAGCGGGCAACGGGACGGTGGTTGGTGTCTCGGCATGGCTGCCGGGCGCCCTCGCGACCCCCCATGTTTCCTGGATCCGAACCAGGTCGGGATGGCAGGTGAGGTCCTCGCCTGGCCCGCCGCGCCCGCCCTGCCTGTTTTAGGGCCGCGGCCGTGATTGGCAGAGGCTCAGCTTGTTGGCGAGCAGCCGCTCATGTGGTCTCGGCCATATCTCAAACCCGCGGCCAACGACCGTGGGGATCGAGATTCTACTGCACAGCTCCTACGACGAGCCACCGGGTGCCTCAGAAACCGAACCCGAATCGACTGGGCCGGAAGGTTATACGGAGTATCTACTTGCACGGTATCTGCCAGCTGGGTACAAAGCAGCCGGACGCTGGGAAGTTCCGCGCCTCGTGATGGCCTGCAGGGCAGGCCTGCATTGCCGAATCCCCCAGTGCTAGACGACTGCGGCAGCGGATCTGATTATCACGGGCGCATCGACAAAAGGCGCACACCATGTTCTTCAGCCCGGCTCGGCTTGAAGGGCGCTAGCTAGCGTCTTCGAGACATGGTAGTATATGTGCCTGAAGGGGGGCTACGTGCCAAGAAATGTGTCTGGCAGAACTCTTATTGTCGCGTAGATGGATCCTGGCCACCATTGCCCCAGTGTGGATCAGTAGGCCGTCCGTCGTTGACCAACGGAGACGGCCATAGGGGCTGGCTGGCAGCATCGCGCCTTCTGCGAGGAATCTGCCATAAAAGAATCCCCCGCGTGCGGGCATGCGACGAGAGGCAGACACTGTCCGTCGTGCAGGACCGACGACGGTCTGGCCCAGGCAGGTATTCAGCTCGCCACGCCAATTGCACCTGGCATGTCACGAAACACTCACGACAAACGTGCAACATGATGTGCCGCCGGAGGACGGCCCCGGAAGCGTGGAGATCGAGCCAAGCATCTCTCCGGCCTCTCGGCCGAATGAGGGAGTGAGCTGCGCCCCGGAGTGGTACGTCCGATCAGGTTGTCGAAGCTGTGCCGTAGCTTGTCTGGCCCTGATGCGCCCGTCTGTGCACAATGTCGTCTTAGCACATGGCTAATCATCAGGATCAAGATGGGCATCAGAATCGTATGCACATGATCGAAATCGATCGTTGTTGGCGATCCTCCAAGTGATCGTCGCAGGCACACAGACAGTCCGTCGGGGCCTCGGAAGAAAACAGCAGCTTGAATCCACATTTTGGAACAACCACATGCTGACAACCTATTGCTCACCCACAGTTGCAGCCTGTGTCTGATGCCAACACTGATTGCCTGGCAGTACGGTCCGCCCAGCCAGCCAGCCAGCCAGCCAGCCGCGACGAGTGCGCGAATTTGCCATCATCGACGTCCCACCCTGACCTGCCAGCCATGCTAACTCGACTCGATCAACGCCAACTCGCACACCACTGTGGGACAGACGATGACGCCTGTCAATCCGCGACACTGATCATCAAGATGCGGTCATTGCATCCAACTCACACCTCTGACTCACCAGCAACACCAGAGAGCGTTGGCTCGACGACGCGTCTTCATCAATGTGGCTTACGTGCCGCGCCCGATCTCGATGCTTTGAGCCGGCCGGGTGGCCAGGACGGCTCAGATCTCGTCACCCTTCGTCTCAACCTCGCATTAAGTCCCCATCCTAATATCGAGGGTTTGGCGGGCCGCTCGATACGGTCTTCCCCTCCGGCCCAACGGCCAAGCGGGCAACGAGGCAGATGTTGGGCCCACGGATGTCGCCGGCATCAGAGGCCAGGCCAGGCCAGGCCAGGCCAGCAGCATGTTGAGAGTTACTTGCCAGAAACTCACGGAGGACCCCAGCAGCAGCAGCCAGCCGACATATTTGTGCATAGTTTTAATAGTCAGGACAAGCCGGCCATATATACGGAGCAACATGCTCGTGCGAGAGCATGGCACCCCTTCGGCTCGCATGCATAATAAGAGGAGTCGCCAAGCTGAGCACTCGAGTGCCCAGACGGCAGCCGACTCCGTTCAACGCAGACCCAGACCTTTCCGAGGTCTATCAGACCCCCTTAGGTGCGCTGCTAGAACCTGCCAGCCTGGACAGGAAGCCTGTGGACCGTCTGGAGCCAGGCAACGTCTGGCCTTACTCCATTTTATTTTATTTTATATTTTTTTTTTTTTTTTGCCCTCTGTGAACCCAGCAGCGTACAGTGAGTGGCCTTGCAGGACATGCAGCCCGAAAAGGGGCCCGTGGATCTAAGATTGGGGGCGGATCAGAGGTCTGGAACCTCTCGACTCGCCCGCGTCGCTTAGCTGGCCTTTCTCCGGCTTCCCCACCGTCTCGAACTCGCCTCTGGCGCCCGCTGGCTGGCTGCTCACTGTCACTCTCGCATTTTACTGTGGGCTTCAGTCCACCACCATCAGGCCATCAACGCACGCGCACACACACACGCCCCCCTAGCTGCGGCAATAAAGAGCAAACCCCCCTTCCCCCGGCTGGCCCGCGGCCCCCCCCCTGACGGAGAGATCAAGCTGTGACCTCCGCTGTCGTCCGCAAATTCGGAAAAAAGGGGAGCACTATGTACCATGTAGGCTGGTGCCACGACGAACTTCCCCGGAGCAGGGCCGCAATTTCACGGGGAAGGGGAGGGAGACTCGGCATGTTAGTATGTCCAGTGCCGCATCAACCTCAGATTGGATGGAGCCCCCCCCAAATAGAGTGGTCCAGTTTTTAGCTCTTGAGTGTTCTTTGCGGACGCAGGGCGGTGCTGGCTGCTGGCACAGCAACAATCCCGGGCACAAGGCAAGCCACGGCTGTATTGTCGGACAGGCTAAGTGGAAGATACCGTACCGTGTTCCCCCGCGTGTACGGTCAGGCCCATCGCAGGCTGCAACGCACTGGTGCAAGTGACTGTTTGCACCGCAATAGTATATCCCAAACCGGAGAGCCCAGCGCACGGCGTGGTGACCCGGCCGCTTGTTGAAAGGGAGGAAGAGAGTGGACCATTGCCAGTCAGCTTACTGTGACTACAAACCACAAGACGTTAGGTCGTCTCGGCACATTGGCACGACTCTCGTGGCCTAGCCTCGGAGTTATCCTGCCAAAGCGAGAGAAACCCCCCACGATTGGATATTCCGGGTGCTTCGCACAGCTCACACACCCCCTCGCACAGAGAGTTTTGGTCTCGGACACGCAGTCTCTTATCACAACGTGAAACAACTTGTGTGCGTGCAATGGCTGCTTGTCCTCGGCGAGTTACGTGGCCCCCTTAGTTTGTGTGTGAACAAACTCCCAGCCCCCTCTCTCCCCAAGGCCCAAGGCCCAAGGCCCAGAAATTATTTACGTACTCCTCATCTGCACGCTCCTGCATGTAATTTCCATGGCATGTGCTCGGGAGGAGAAGAAGAAGAAGAAGAAGAGTCTGGCCGCAGTGTTGTGCAGAAGGCAGACAGGCATGATCCCGAACGAGGACAATCTGTGTGAGGAACTGGTGGTCTATAGTTACACTGGATGAATGTCTGTGAAACTGGGGAGGGGGAGGGGGATTTGGACGGGCTGCGCCAAACGGAGAGGACCCACCCACATACACAGTAGCCATCAATGTTCCGTTTCGAGACGGTCCGGTTTGGGCCCAGGCAAGAGGACGTAGCGTACATATGCTGGTATGCAAATCTAACTGGGGCACAGCCCTGCCCTGCGAGGACCAAACAAAGGATTGATTGGCGCAGTCCGACCTAAAGCAGGCAAATGCTGGCTGGCTGGCTGGCTGGCTGGTGGAAGTCTCGCGGTAGTGTTAGTATAGACAGTTGGGATTGAAACAACAGAGCTGGACTGAACAAACCGATGGAGGACAGGACGGACAGACAGGACAGACAGAGGGCAGACCCGATAATTGCATCTTGTCGACTCTTGTTGCGCGTGTGTGTGTGTTGTGACTGCACCATAGACAGTCTCGCTGCGCACTGCCAGGAGAACCCTGGCACAGCCCCCGTTGTCGACCTGGCGCGCTGGGCTGGTCGTGCAGGAGCTCGTACACTACGTCTGGTACGTCTGGTACGTACCCCGTACGGTACTTATACTACGTAGTGTCATACGTATGGTACGTCGTGGTAAGTTCCGCTAAGATGGTGTCTGGGCATAAAAGGTACGTACCCCAGAAAAAGGTACGTACTCCAGAGGTTAGCCCGTGTGCTCCTGCCCACCCTCCCCAATTCTAGTTCCTGCTGTGCCGATCTCCCATGTTCTTCTCGTCCTGAGCCCGGATGTACACACATTTCTCGATCCATAAGACCCTCCCATGGCCCCCTTCCTTTCTTTGACCAGCTTATTACTTGGTCCTCCCACACGCCTCACACTCTTGACATACGTCCAGCCCAGCGACACTTTGAACCCAGCAACAAACAGCGACAGGAAAAAACTCTGCACCGACAAGCACGACAGCACAGCAGCACAGCAGCACAGCACTCGCCCATACCGTCGACATCCTAACACCCACCACCACCACGCATAGTCGTCGGCCTTCCGAGCAGGCAGTCAACAGGCAGAGGCGGCCTACTTGACCAGCAACCGCAAAAGCCACACCAACACCAACGGCAGCCGCAATGATGGTGTCTCCAGTCCGGCCGTCAAAGAAGCACTACGACAGCTCCTCGTCGGCTTCTTCCTATGGCTCCTTCTCGTCCTCAGACTCCGACGTCTCAGCAAGCTCAGTACGGGCAAGCATGGAGCGCCCTGTCGCGTCAATCGAGGTCATCCGCTGTCTCCGCTGCGCTCGCTGCGTCGAGATGACAACGACCGACGACGCCAGCATGTACGGCATGATCAGGGTGGGGACTGGCATCTACTACTGTGACAGGTGCGCGAGAATGACAGGCTACGGAAAGTGAGCGACCGAATGAGAGCAACCAAGCCAGTGCTGTGCCGCCGGCCGCAACAACCACAACAACAACATTAACAACAACCACGAGCACCACACCAGCGCACCACCACCACCCAGCCCGGATGACATGTTGGACCGGATCACCAGCACAGCAACCGCACACAACAAATCAAAGCCTGAGAGCAACTGCAACACTCGGCTTCCGCTTTGGAAGGACCCTCATTCCGCACTCTTGGTGCGCCCCACCACACACCTGGTCAAAAAAAGACCCCTCCGCTGAAAGACTCCAGGCCCGTGCGTGTGGAGTTGAAGGATTCAATGGTGAGGTCGCCAAGGCCAATGCCCAAGATACTACCGCCCGCTTCTCGACCTCTGAGCAGCATCTCGAACAAGGACAGACCAAAGTGGAGGCTGCCGTTCATTCAGCCTCAATTGCTGATGCTGGCCAGCGTCTTGGGCTTCGTACGGTGGTTTGCTGTCCCGGATTGCACCAATGATCAAGGATGCCCAACCTGTCAGGAGGGAGCCTGCGGTTAAGGTTCACCTAGTCGATTGCGGATCGGCCGACAGAAGGGGGCAAGATTTACCCAAACTAACGGCCACGGGCCACCACCACGCCATGCCTACCCTCGTTAACATGGAGACGGAAGCATCCCAAGGTGTGCTGGCGACGCCGACCACTACCGGAAAAGTCTACCCCTCTGTTGTACGACTCGCAACCTTGGTCGGACGTGGAGTCTGAGAGGGGCCCGGCGCATTGCTCATAGCCTGCACGTGTCTCGGTCAGTGCCCGTTGTGCCACCCGCCCGCCCTCGAGTCGCCGCTGCCTGACTGCTACAGCCGACAACGGCCTGCAGCCTCGACTCAATTGCCAGACGTCGTTGGGCGGCTGATTTGTCCGGGAAAGCACCAATCACCTATCCGACCTGCACTACCGGCGTGCATTGAAAACGGAGGCATCAGGCCGCCCTCGATAACACGAGCGGGACCGTCCAATGAGAAACCAGCCCTTATTCATTCCCACACAGGCTGGCTGAATCGCCATACCCAGAATCGCATGTGATCAGCGCGCCCTGCGCCTTGGATCTGGCATTCTTGCACCCTGTATTGTGCACAGCCGTCGAAATTTCCACACCATTTCAGCACCAACCCCGGACCACCCTGCAGCTGAGCCGCAACCCAACCCAGGCTCTTCTCGGGAGTAAACGCACCTCCCTCGACGTGGTCCAGGATAAGAACCTGCCTCTCGGCTTGCAGTGCCTTGGCAATCATTCTCTCGTCACCCCACAGTCATTCGAAGCGAGACTCTGGGCGGCTGGCTCGACAAATCATGCACCCTGTGCTGCAAAGCAGCCAATTCCGGCCTCCACTGCTCCCGAAGGGTCGGTACTCAGCGGCCCCACTGGAACTCCTTGTTTAGCATCAAAAATGCCCCCCCGTCTCATTCGGTTTCCCCTTCTGCCTATCATGTCTCGCGGCTGCACAGCAAGCCTCTGACGTGAATATGACATCGTCGCTGGCACATGCGGGCGCACTTCGACGATCAACGCGCTGGTAGCCCCGCTCATTCGCACACATGTATCACTTGTCACACCCCCACACAGATTCAATTGCCGGGCTGGATCTCTTATGCAACTTTGTGGTTCCCACGGGGAGATATCAAAAACGTTTACATTCGAAGCGGGTCTTGTACTTTTTTTTTTCCCTTCTGTTTCACCTTGTCCTAACTTACCGTTCTACTTTTCTGGACGCACATGTTTTGGTTGATTGCGAATACCCCCTCATTGCGATGTGAAGAGCGACACAGAACTCAAGCGGAGAAAACTACGGACAGAAATATAGCGAGCAAGGCGTTTTGCATTTTTACCTCAGGGGCGGAGGGCAAAGGTTTTTTTTTAAAAAAAAAATACATTTGGCATTTTATTCCTCAGTCTCATCAGGAAACATGTACCAGCTTCACCGCACATGACTTGAAGCACAGCGTTTGGTTATTTCTTTGTCTCACAATCATAGCATACGGAGTATACACAAGAAATGGGCATGGTTATATACGAATTGTCCAGGCGAATAAACATGATACATGCACACATGCATACAAAATCGTTTCTTGAGAATCTACTGAACAAGATACGCAATGTGACAAGTGGAACAGGCTGGGAGGGGTGCCGTGTGTAGTGTAAGTCGCCGTTGCAGACACAGACAAGGTCTCATTTGTGCTCATCCGGGCGTCATCGTGCTGAGACAACAGGTAGATCAAGACATGTATCTGTGGTACTGACTCGTCTCTCTCGAGAGGGAAAACAAAATTGCCATCAAGAATATGGATCTTGTTATCTGTTTACTCGCATATGCCAAAAGAGACCAAACACGACAGGCTGGCTGGTTGTACGACGCGAACGGGAAGTGGGCTCAAAGAGTCCTGCCTGCCAAGAAGCTTCGCTCGGAATGGGTGAGGAATTTTTGCCGGAGACATGGCCGGGTTTCAACCTCTTACAGCGGCCCAAACCTGTCTCCTGTCTGTCTGGCTGACTCTCTGTCTGTCCGATTGTCTGAGAAAAGGGCGATATGGCTTGCGTGGCGTTGGGCGCCCGGTGTTTGCCCGACAACCACCAAAAAGGGTCAACACCAATCTCAACAGAAAGCAAAAATTGCCTTTGGCTCCGCTTGGCCTCAACCCAATCGACGCGGTGACACCGTCAGGCCTCCGTCGGGCGCCGGGGAGGCTGAGCATGGTACGACGGGATGCTGTTCGAGCAACCGGCGACGGGGGCGAGTAGCGCCCGCGCGCCCAGGTGGTCGAACGAGGCTCCCCTCTCCTCCCCATGCTACCTACCATCAACCTGGACTACCTGGCAACCTCTCACCGGCTGGATTGCATCGCAGCCCATGAGAATCGCGCCAGCGCACGCAGCGCACGCAGCGCGACGTCGTTCTGTGGAGGCCACCATCACCTGGGCATGAGACTCGTGCCGTCTCTCCCCTCCCTGCCTCCCCCCCCTCTCTCTCTTTGTCTCTCTGAATCATGGGAGCAGGCCGGGATCGAGGGATCGAGGAATCACTAGCGCGATCACCAAGGGGAGAGGTTGATGTGTGCACACTCCAGGGCCCGGGGCCTGGGCATTGTCCAAAATGGACCGGGCCAGACCGTCAGACCCGTCCGGGCGGGCGGACAATTTTTTTTTTCCTGGCGACCACGCGAGAACTGGGGAAAGGAAAGGAAAAAGAAAGAAAAAAATCCCCCCACAGGTGGCGGCGGCGGCGATCGACCGAGCGGGCGAGCGACCGCAGTTCCAGTTTGGAGTCGTCGCCCCGAAGCTTCACGGGGGACGATAATGCACGGGGTGTCGCATGTTGTTGTGAAGAGGAGGAGGGCTGGCCGGGCTGGGTGGGTGACAGATTTGATCACGATGTTCGCTCACGAGCAGCCGTGGCTTCCGGGTCTGCCGCGGCATTTTTGACGCGGACTGCCTACCTACCTATATACCTGTATACCTACTATACCTACGTACCTTATAGGCCTTGTCGGTAGGTAGTAGGTAGGTAGGTAGGTAGGTAGGTAACCAGTGATAGATAATATCCTTCTGTGGGGGGGGGGGCAGTAGTCACCCCTCTCGTCGAGAGTCAAAAGGATGCGCTCTGGCACTTTGCGGGCAGGTGACTGTGCGTGTGTGATCTGCCGTTTCCCATGCCTGCATGCTTACCGACGGGCTAGGGCGCCTGTCATCTAACTGCCTACCTGCATGTCCCACCCGAGGCGAGGCAAAAGCATCGAGAGAAAGTCTGGGGCAAGCAGGCCCGAGCGGCGACGGTCTAGACCGTGACATGTTTGATCATGCTTCGCATATGTGCCCACTGTTTGGGGGGGGGGATGGTCTCAAGCCTGCCAGGCCCAGGCCAGGCCCAGGCAGGTATGCTCTATCGGGAGTAATAAACGCACCGAGGAAGAAAAAAGAAACCTGGCCTGGCAGGCGACGGGAGGGAAGGGGGACAAGGAGCTACGCTCAGAGTTTCGGTGGACTCCCGGTGGGCTGGTCCAGATTCCCGCTCGTGTGTCCCGGTTAATCGACGAGGTGCCATGCTATACCGTGCCCATGCGTCGGTTTTGCGCACAGGGAGGGACAAGACAAACAATCTACAACGGTTTAGGTGCATGAAGAGGCTGGCCTGGCTGGCTGGGTGCATCTCTCGTGTGGCGTGCTTTGCGGAGCCCCATAGTGATGATACCGTTCATATTCCAACTATCATTCCAACGTTACCGTCAGACTGTTGTCAGTACACTACAAGTCAGGCAGTATGGGTCCCAGGTTCGTCCAGGGGCAAAGGCAAGCCTGTAGCGGCATTACTCGAGAGACACGCTTTTTTTGGGGGCTTTTTTTTTTTTCCCTCGGAGTTAGGTGGTGGTGTTTTATGGGCTGCAGTGAGTGGCCTCTCGTATGCGAGAGGACGTGCCCAACTGATGCCAACTAACCTTGTCACCACCCCTCGAACCCAACCTCACTCGTTCGCCCACGTGGGCTTTATTTTCTTTCCCCAGCCACCTTCCGGGCGTTGCGGGAATCAGGATGGAGAGTGAATTGAGGGTGCGTGTTTGGGGGGGGGGTTTGTCTCCCCTCCACGCCCTCGGCGCTTGTGCCGGTTGATCCGGCCAGCGTCCGCGCCCTCGCCATTGCATCTTCCGCCGAGATGCAACTTTATCCGGTGTTCGGATCCGGAGCTGTCGCCCCCGAATAGCTACAACACACCACAATCCTCCGTCGTAGTAGTGTAAAGGCATGGTACTGTTGCAGGATGGGAATGACGCCTGTGAGGCTATTCGCCGTCTGCTCGGACCCGGCTCGGGATTCTGTCATGATGCACGAGTTCGCTCATCATCACCACCACTCGACGTTAATGCACGCACAGCCATGGGAGAACAAGGCAGGAGGAGGCTGCCTGTCTCGGGCGGAGCCGAGTCCGGGGATCCGGAGAAGAGTCTTAAAACTGTGTGGTACGTACACTATTCCTCCGTTTCGACCCATCCATCCATCCGTCATCGTCACCAAAACAGGGCACACGACAACCTCGCCCTGCATATACATATGCAATCTCGGGAGGGAGTGGCGGCCCGGATTAATTGGCAACTTATTCAATTTGGGACGCCAAAAACAACTTGCACTCACACATGCATGTTGCGGCAGAGATGCACTCATAAACTTGGAAAGCTGTACCACACCCATCATGCACCAACCCATACACAACCCCCCCTCTTCCTCCCCGAACACCTGCTCGTCCCCGAACCAAGGCCCTGCACGTTTCTTGAGCCGAAACAGCGCACGACGACGTCAACCGGGCCCGGGGTCGGTCCCCTTGCGGTCCAGACCTTCTCCCCTGGCGCCCATGATGGTTTGCGTTCCCTCATCCTGTAGCGCCCTCTCTAGTCTTTCTCGTTGCTGCACTTGCTCCTCGTGCCGGCGGTCAAGCAGTAGTGCAATGGTGCATTACCCTTGAGCATGACAGCGACCCCGGCAGTTGGGGTGTGATGAGGCTCACCTCCTTCTCCGACTCGAAAAAGTCACGGCATGGGCGTTCGTCGGGGCCCAAATCCCAAACCCAGCACCCAACCTCTCTGATGCTCGTCCCCATTGGGCCTTGGGGGGGGGAGCGCGGGATCGCCCAGATCAAGCCCTTGTCGACCAACCATCCGTCGCCGCGAGTCAACAGCTGGGGGACGGACGACGACACGAACGCTTTTGCCGCCAGGCCCCCAGCGACCAAGACGACTGGCGGAGGACGTAAGGACACACGTACGAATGAGGCCATTCCCGGACGACTGGGGACTTACGACGTCAAGGCCCCCCCCCCTAGCATGTCGACGTCCCGCCCGCCATTCCTGACTTGCAGGTGCCCCCTTCCTGGACTGCACTGACCTCATCGTGCAGCGAGCTAGTGCCCGAGGCACCGCGAGGGCTTCGGAAAAGATTAGACGGGGGCCAAAAAATAATTCCAAACCAGGGACGGAGGCACCATACGTAAGCAGAGAGGCTGTCGACTGCCAGGTTTCTGGCCCACATTGGGAGGCTGCGCAGCCAAGTTTCGTCCCGCCAAAGGCCAGAGAAGGAAAGTGAAATGAAGATTGTCTTCTATATTTGGCAGCTCTGGGGGTCTTATCTGCAGCACGCACGCACGCATGCATGTCGTATTATATTCCCCGAGGGGCTTTCAAAATAGCACACTGCTCTCTCGCAGGCTCGCGACAGCCACCGCGGGCAGGACGGGTACGACGGTGATGCATCGTGACGGGGCCTTCTCCCTCGGAAAACTCCCCAGGAAATCAGGGTCCAGCCGTCCCTGATGGCGTCGATCGGGGCAATGCTAATGACGCAGGGTCCGGTGCTGGTGAGGTGAGGTGGGGGGGGTGGCCTTCAGCTAGCGACCCTGGGCGACAGAGAGAGAGACAGACATCATAGTGTAATAGTGCCGCGCGGCTGATCAGAGGCGGTCTACGGCGTGAAGGTGTGAGCAAGCTGCGTTGTCGTCGACTGGATGGATGAATGGCTGGCTGTAGACCTAAGGCTGACTAGGCTCGGCCAGTCCAGGCCGAGCGGATAGTGTAGACTCGATAATTGCAAATGCTTTCAGGGGTTCCCCCCTCCCTCCCCCGGTTGGCCGACACGAAGGAGGACGGTCTAGACCTCGACGGCGCCAAGTTGGGAATGCCCTCGTGTGACCCATTTGAGCAGGCAACGGCAGATGCAGATGCCGGGGGGGGGGGGGTTGATTTCTGGCAGTTTCTACGCGCCCAAGAGCACCGCGATGGAATTAATTAACTATATACATAGTACACGTATGTTATGCCCACGGGACGGCGGAGAAGTTTATACTACATATCCGCACAACACACCCCGTGCGTCGCGCGTGATGCAAATAAAAAAAAAAAATAAACGGTGGTGCTCCGCCGCCGAGACACTCGGCTCGAACCGATCTCCGCGGCAATCATCAATTGGCGGAGCCCCAAGTCTCTACCAAACGTTGACCTCAGTTGCGAGTCCAATGTCAACAACAAAGAACCAACCAGCGTTCCAGGACCCGACGAGCCCCTCCCGCGGAGAAGTGAGGGCGTTCGCAATTTATATGTGTGCATCCATCAATCGCATCGTGTGTGTGGACCTTTAATTTTTTTTATTTCTTTTTTGGGAGATATCTCCGTTCCTTGGTGCCGAGCAAGCCCGCCTTAGCCCGGCGTTCTGCAGCTGAGCCCCGATCCGGGGGCTTTGCCCTCTCGGCGCATATATATATATATACATATGTCTTATTAGTCCTGCCAGGCTACTACACATGGTAGAAGAGAATTATCGGATTGATGCATGCCTCGTACGACGACGGGACTTCAATCCCAATTCCATCCATCCACCCGAGACCCCATCTTCGCAAAAGTATATCTACTACACTATCTACTCGGTTGGTCTGCAATGGGACGGGGGCATGCAAGCAGGCCAGGGGGCCCAGGGGCCCTTGGCTGGCCAAATATCATTTCTCGCCCCGGGTCGTCACTCTGCCGTTCCCAAACGAGCCAAGCGAGGTGGACGGCCAGCAAGACGCTGCATATACATATGGTGTAAGGTATTACTGGCTGTTGGCCCTGAAAGAAGGGAGCCCCCCACAGCCAACCCTGGGGAGCTGCAGTCGGATGCCAATTCCGGTCCCCATCGTCGTACCTTATTTCTGCTGCAGACCAACCTCCTCTGTGGAGGCCCAGAGGGCCCCCATGCGAGCACAGCGCGGTGCTTGCACGGCCAGTAGATACGGGACAGGTTCCTCCTCTGCCCCCCTCTTCTGCGCCCCCCCCCCCATCCGCCGTTCGCCCCAGAGCCTTGGGACAAGGCAAGGTGGTGGTCGAGGTGGATGGGTGGTGCTGTCGTTCGCCTGCGCTCTCAGCAGCAAGCCGAGTCCCACGGGCGCTCTGGGGGGGGGGGGGGGGGTCACCTCCACCCCGCTCCTCCCAATGCTCGCTGGGAGCTTCGTGATTATTCATTCCGCTGTGGACCCTTGGTGCTCACCAGTAGTAGTGTAGTGTATAGTGTATAACCCACCTGGGCCTGGCCCCCTGTACTGATCCCCACCTTGGCTATCAGACGGCCAGGCCAGATTCAACTTGAAGTTGTGGGGGGGGCCGCGCCGGCAGCCCCCGTTAATTCCATGGCGGCTCGTTTCTTGATGTCATGTTGTCGTATCATCAGAAACGAACGTGTCTGGGTTCGCTGCTATCGACGGCCCCTAGGGCAGGTCCACCTGTGGGCACCCTTGCAATGTTTGTGTTGTTTCGCGTGCCAGTGAGCGCCCCTCCCCTGGTTCCTGACGCCATCTGGGCCCCCTCGAATCTGGCGTGGCGTGCTCGACGTACCTATCTGCATATCTGCAAGGTTTTTTTTTTTTCACGCTCCGAGCTGTCTCGGATTTCCTAGCTGTTCTCGCCGGCCGTTTTGGACTGTCCGTTACGGTTCCGTTCTACCAGCCTTGGCCCTTGACAAGCACCTCGAGTGTATTTCGACGAGGTTGCTTGGACGGCACATGACACCTGGCTATAAGACCGAATTTCGTGTCTAACTCAGCTCTGATCACACGACATGTGCGGGTCTCATAACTATACGCATGTACTTGGTAGTTGCTGTGTCTCAGTGTGCCAACCCAGAGGGACAAGTTGGTGCCTTGATGCATGGGCCGAATCATCCTTCTGAAAAGAATGGCTGTATTTGTTTTATTCGCATGATATATAGTTATTGCTCATTTACTGTAGGTTGAGGAGGGCGGCATAACGCAGAACAATATCAAGCTACACCATTTCATGATCGTGGAATGTAAACTCTAGAGTAATTCGGAGTCTACAGATGACACACGTGTGAGAAACTTCATTTTGAAGCTGACAGAATACCTAAAAGGAGACTGACCCATGTCCGTTGCCACAACATCCGCGAGCATGGCCCCAACTCACGATGAAACCTATTCTTGCCCTGATATGTCATGGATGAGCCGAGAGAGCTGCCCGCCATACCAGCTACACTACAGACCCTTCACTGCCTAATCTTCTAGGTCTGTATTGTAGATAGTTACGGCGGGCAGCTCTCTAGCAGATGGGGGCAGCCGCAAGCCTTGGGGCCCTCCCTACAGCAGGAGGATTCCTCCCTTCACCTGTGACCTACAAGATGAGGAGGAAGCTGGGTTGACAGTCCCAAAACCGCAGTGAGTTATGAAATCTTCCACAGAATACCCCGACCAAGCGGCACCGATCGTGGGGAACTCATTCCGAAATACTTCGAACATTGCCCCTGCTTCTGTATTAGCCCAGCTTTTCCTGTTCTTAGCTGTACGAAGCGCAGTGCATCAATCCAAAGATATCAAATATCGACGCTGCGTGCGACGATAATCCAACGTGCTGTTTAACTTGTATAGTCTATCCTGGATGTATCAAATCTATTGAGATAAATAGATTGATCTTGTAGCCACTGTGATGTATTAAAGCTTCAGTACTGGCGCGTGTTGTTTTGAGCAAGTGGTCGAGAATGAGGACTGAGCTTTGGATACTGAACCATGTGTCACGACATAAGCATGCAGGGAGTCCCACAGGGTGTGGCATAACATTTTGTGTGACACTAGTGCACCGTGATATTCGAAGAGCTTGAATGATACCTGGGTATGCTTTCATCGATCTCCAGCTCCGGAACTGGCAATGTGATGCCACTCAGAGTACAGTTATAACCCCGCTCGCCTTTATGGAACTTGGGGTTTACTGCCTACTGGTATAATCCGGGGAGTCCAAGGCATCTTGGTATCCTGTCTGGTACTAAATTTCCGGAATCGGGACAGAACAAGGAAGAGATGGACACGGGACAAAGTGAGCACTGCAGTGAGAAAAAGTTGTTCAAGTCCGGCTCAATGCCTGGCACTTGGCAACCTCTGATGCAAAGATGAAAATGATCATCAACATGACCAACATGTCTCCCTGTAAACTAAGCACGTGTTATGATCAAGTCATTCGGATAAAAGTTTGGCTGCCAAACGCGATGCCAGCAGAACTATGGCCAGTTAAGATTTCTTGACAATCCGTAGGCAGAGCCTCCGGACGTCTCCCAGAACCCCTGGGCTCACGACACATCTGGGGCCCACCCCGGGGCTGCAAGTTCAACCCCGCTTGGGATGAATCCAGGGGCGACTAGGCATAATGTCAGCCAAAGCCTCACGAGGGAATTGTGGAGAGTCGCTCCCTACCTGTCGTCCCAACCAGCGTCCACTCGCCGAGGCTCCTTGCCGACTGCCACTCGCCCCTCTGGATCGCAACCTGCGGCGCCTGGCTGTCAAACACATCCGGGCCCAGCGCCACCTTGCGCAGGGGCTGCCCGTCATCAAAGGACAGGGACAGGACCAGCGGCGCCCCGGCGTAGTAGTGCCACAACTCGGCCGCGTCCACCCGGTGCCAGACCGAGTCCCCGGCGGCACCCTCAAGCAGGTAGTAGATGGCGGTGCTGGCGGAGCGGTTCAGGCCGGGCACGGCGAAGGGGTCCTCGAAGGTCTGGACGTAGTAGCCCTTTTCCTCGTTCGGGACAAGGCTCAGCTTGTCAATCACCTCGTGCGCCGTGCGCTCGTTGATGGGGGTGTGTGCGCTGCCCCCGGGTGGTGGTGGCGGGTTCGGCCTGCCGAGGACGCCATGGGGAAGAATGCCCGTGAGCGCCACGAAACCAAGCAGCGCGAGAGAGAGTCTCAATGAAGCCATGGTGTTTAGGGTGTGGGTGCTGGTTTTGCGACAAGAGCAGCGGCCCCCCCATTTCATGTAATATTATTCGGCTGTTGCTCTGCAGACTTGGGGCTGACGATGATCGCCCGGCTTCTTGTGGAGCCATGGCTGTTAGTGCTCAGGTGAGATTGGAGATGGCGTGATTACAAAAGCAGAGGCTCCCTGCCTGTAATGCCTGACGCACTTGTCTGTTCGACAGCTGCCCCCCTTTCGGATTAGCAATGTCAGCCACGCCCTTCTAGCAGCCTCGTAGGTCCGGGGAAATAACTACTCGGCGAGCCTCAAGGCACTTTCACTGGTCAACTGCCAGACAGTGGTAAATGCCGTCTAGAGGGCGAGATGTTGCATTAGTTTGATGATATTTACATGCGTACGATCTACCATGATGGGGTTCAAACCCTAAGCTATACATCGACATTATTTCTTTTCAACCATGCACATGGATTTCCGCAAGTAGTTATACTGGCACATGTACAAATCTTTCTGCATTATTTGCTAGGCGTTCTTGAGTTAATCCACCTGTACATAATGCTCTCCTCAAGATCAGATAAGCTACATATGTAGGTCCCTATGCGTTGATCTCGTGGAGAGGCAAGCCAAGCTGCAGGTGATGTTTGGGAGAAGGTTGGCTAGGGTCTAGTGGTGTGCGGACTCACCCAGCAGAGCTTCCAACGGTTTGCCACCTGCTGACCACTGTTGCGGATTTTAGTACCGAAATCTGAATTAGGAAATGGCAGAACCACCCAAGCTAGAGTGATTCCGGGACGCTATGCCTGTGTGGCCACCAACGGAGTAAACTATTCGAGTCGGCATACCGTTATCCGAAGTTAGCTTTGTATTCAGTCACTCAAGTACCCTTTGTCTGGAACAGAGTGCCATGATCACATCGATCTGTGCCGCTGTAGTTTCCGTGGGGTTTTTTTTTATTCAAGGCACCGTTGGAACACTGCACACTTCACCCAGACGGGTCTTCAATAGGGCGCCCGGTCTTGGCCAACACACATGCCGCACTGCTAAGTATAAGACTCAAAGAACCCCAAGAGAAAGAAAGTTGCAGAGGCCAGTGTCTGTCCAGGGACAACTTCCTTCACACTTGATTTATGCAGACTGGTATTTGAGGGCTTTACACTACTCGGAAGTTACTGAGGTATCCATATTCACTGGCCATGGCCTATGTGCCCATCAGGAATGACAGAGCAAGCCTCGAGTCGAAGATGGTCGATCTCGGGGACGCAAACGACTCTGATGTTGAAAGCGGCCGCACGGATAGTGACGAGACGACCCCGTTCGTCAGGCAGTGGCCTAAACTCAGAATTCCTCGTCCGTCGAGCATCCGATCCAACAGGGAGGCAACAGGGAACGGGGAGATTGTTCCTCTTGTCAGCAGTCTGATACCATGGGTGACCAACCTGGTCCTGGCCATCGCCCTTGTTTCGTTGACCTGGAAGAAGGACTCGGGCTCGACAGCGCCGGCGTCTCATCTGCCGCCAACAGATCTCATGTGGAGTAAGGCGCCCACCCGCGTGCTTGGCTGTCCGCCCATCATGATTGTCTGACAGGGCTGACGCAGCGTGAATCGCCTAGCCATGGCCCAAGACCAGATCCAGTACCGCCTCGAGAAGACATACTCGTCGCAGGACTCGCCGCAGTCGGAGTACCAGGGCTGGCCCAACGACGAGACCGACCGGCTCTGGGACGAGTACGAGAAGGGGGGCGCCCTGGGCATAGACAAGCAGACGGCGCAGAAGCTGCCGGGCCCGACGGAGCACGTCGCCGTGGCCGGCCGCGAGCACGAGTACGTCGCGGGGCTCGCCGTGTTCCACCAGCTGCACTGCCTCAGCGCGGTGCGCAAGGCCATCTACCCGGGCCGCTACAACTCGTCGCTGCTCGCCGCCGACGGGGCCAGCGTCGACTTCTCCCGGTGGAACCACATCGACCACTGCATCGAGGAGATCCGCCGCGCCATCACGTGCCACTCGGACCTGGCGGGCCTGACGTACGACTGGGTCGAGGGCAGCCAGCTGGTCCTGCACCCGGAGACGCTGCACACCTGCCGCGACTTTGACCGGATCCGCGAGTGGGCGTACGCGCGCTCGGTGGCCCCGCCCATGCGCGCCCACGTCGAGGGCGGCGAGGTTGTGAGCTACCAGGGCAGGCCGTACGGGCCCGAGTGGGACAAGGTCAAGACCAAGAAGCCCGAGGGGTGGGGGTATACCAAGGACGACCTCTGGGGCTGAGCCTCGAGTTTTGTGCCTCTTGATTACCCGTGAGGGAGGGGGGGGGTCCCTAGCAAGTCTAAGATCTGGCTGGTCTACGGTAGTATGGTGATCCAGCTGAGCACTTTTGGGGCCAACACCACAGGTTGGACCACCCTGTCGGACGGATTGAACTTGGCTCATGGGATGGTGTATCCTTGGCACTGAATCATTATTCTCGTTTATTAGCTAGCTATGAGTGCCGGTCGGCGAAGGTGTCAGCCCGTGGATAGTACTTTTGACACGGCTGCCCACATCAGATCAATATCAACAGGGCAGTCTTACTTAAGTACACCAAGTGACCAATATCTCTCGACAAAGCGTCTTCATTTAAGATGGGACAGGACACTATTCTCATCTGAATGACTCGTATTAAATGCACATGAGGAATAAGTGCCTGCCAACAGTGGACTGTAATTGAATGGGATGGCTGATGCTCAAGCGTGTGTGTCTCAAAGCCCAACCAGGCCGGCCAAGGATCACAGTGCACAGATCAACAAGAAGTCTCCCACCTCGGCCAACTATAACTTCTGTCAAGGGCGAGAAACAGGGAGCAGGCAGGAGATGCCACCAGATAATAAAATTGTGTCTTTGTCACCCCAGCCCGCCACGCCTGGGTCTACCGCCTATTCCTGGAAAATGGCGGGCCTCGAGCTCTTTGATACACCTGTGGCGGGCGGGCGTATATGAAGTAGCCAGGCTCGTCTTTGTGCCCGTACGTCCTTTTGCACCTCTCGCCACTCAGACGCGCTCCTCACCCCAACGACACAAAAATACCCCAGACCTCCCAGAGCCGCAAACCAAGGGGCTCTGCCCTTATTAAGCAAATAACGAAGAACTACACATTGACCCACGTAGCTACCGAGCACCAGAACAGCCATGTCCTCCGCGGGCGCATCCGAGGAGGCCAAGGACAGGGCCCTCGAGGTGCTCGCGACCCACCTCACCGACGGCGAGCTCGTCGGCTTCAGCATGTACAACACGCGGCCGGGTGGGCCCTGCCGCGGGGCCGAGGACCGCGAGAGGTACGTGCTCCTCCACCAACGCGCACCATCACGCGCTGTACCAGCTGGGCCTGGCGATGATGGCGGGCGAGGTCGAGGGCGAGGGCGCGCTCGAGGTCTTTGCCGATGTGCTGGGGATGACTGAGGAGGCGCTGAGGCAGCTCAGGGAGGGTGGCGGCGGTGGTGGTGGTGGTGATGGCGAGGAGGCGACGGGGTCTACGATGTCGCCCGGCGATGCGCCGGAAGTCGGTGGTGGTGGGTCTTCTTCTTCTTCTTCCTCCTAACCGCGGGGCGCGGCGGAGAGTACTGTGTGCTAGGTCGAATTGGTACAGCAGTACTAGTAGTGAGACAGACGTGGATAGGTGAGTCAGTTGGCTGTATCACGGAAAGTATATTATTACACTAGTCACTATGCGACCCATACAACAACTGTCCTTCCCTCTCACTCCTGCGAGACCCCCCTATGTGGCCCATTTTTTTCCTTCTTCGATTGTCTACCTTGCCATGTCTGATAGCAAAGTTGAAGTACCTGCGTAGTCTCTCAAACTGTTGTTTTTTATCTTGTCTTGCCCCCCTCCCCTTTCGTATCCCCGGGTGCCGGTCAGGCCGCTCAATGCTGTGGGTATTCTACTCTGGGGGATCTTCAAATGTTTGGATCGGGGACCCGCATCTCCAGGTGTCCCGACCGTCTCTCCTGAAGATCAGTGCCAAATGGAAACCCGCACCAGACCGCCAGCGACGCGCGGCGCTGTCACGATATGATGCTGTTGCTGATGGGCGCTCGTATTTTCCGAGTATATAAAGACCCTCTTGAATCTCATTTCTTAACCGGTCTCACTATCTCCTCCCCATCCTCGATCCTCATCTCAATACTCTCCTCCCAGAGTCAATTCCTGTTCATCACCAAAACGAAAACAAAAAACCGACAAAATGAAGTTCTCCGCTCTCGTGTCTACTGTCTTCGTCGCCGTCGCGGCGGCTGCTTGCAAGGACGGCTCGTACTCCTGGTACGTACATTCCTGGTTCTCGACTCTACAACAGAGACAGACCATCACGATCGGGCCTCTCCCGGGCCTCGGACACTTCCTTGTTGGGAAAAGACCACCAGTGGTTATCTAACAAAACGTCACATAGCATCGGGAACACCCCGGCCACCTGCTCCGGCGGCGTGCCCGTCCAGGGTGCTGCCTGTGGCCCCAGCCAGACCTGCACCATCGTCAACGGCGCTGCTGTCTGCATGCAGCAATAGAGTCTGTGAACTGCCGAGGAGAATAATTGGGTGGGGCCGCTTGATTCGACCACCGCTTGGGACATGGGAGACCCTCTTGTGCCTGAACTGGCCTTTTAGCGAATTGAAGACCATCACGAGCCCAAGTCATTCTTCCAGACTACATTTCTTGCGTGCCCATGTCCAAAAGCGCCACGTAGTCTCCGTCCGTGGTGCGTATTCCAGGAATGGCACATGCGTACCGTTCTAATGCTTGCTCGGAGCAGTAAGAAGACGCGAGCTGCAAGAAAACGTGAACTGTATGCAATAGAGGTGTGATGAGCTTGATAGTGTCTCCTCGTGGACCACTATGATGGACCAGAGGCGTAAGCACTCCACAAAACCGTAGGCTATTGCCAACGGAATGATCTGACACTTGAAAGAAAGGCCTTTGCTGGATGGTCGGCTTACTAGTCGCCCCAACGATTGGCCAAAGTCACCTGCAACGAGTTGTTCCTCTTGGGCACGCACATACGTGGCAGGAGACCCGCCCAGCATCATCCTCGTGTCCGCCAACCGGTATTGTCAGGTGAGTGAGATCCGAGCGAGGCTGTGATCATCGTGTTGTCCAATACCGTCAAAGCTCCATATTTACCTGTAGAACAGACCAGTGTCCCGTAAACGACAATCCGGGCAATGCCATGTAAGAGGGGGGGGGGGAAAAGAAGAAAAGAAAAACACTAGAAAAAGCCCTGAGCCGTGGACTCGTAGGATAAATCAACAAACCAGACCATTAGCACGTTACCCCTCCATCTTGACATCCTCCACCCCTGACTCCTTGCCCAGGTTCTTCAGCACATAACTCCGCTTGAAATACTCGTTGGGATGGACGATAGTCTCGAGCTGGTTTGCGCTCATGACGCCCTCGTCCTTGGCCCTCTTGATCTCGTTCTTGTTCAGGTACTCGAAGACGCTGGACGACAGGGTTAGCACCTCACTACTCCTCACTAGACATTTGCGGGAACTGGATGCGTGACTTACCGGTTGCAAGCCATGTGGTACTTCTGCTTCTCCTTGTCCTCCTTGACACCATTCAGAACTGCCCTGTCGCTCACGCCCATGGCCTGGACCAGGGCCGACAGGTTCTCCATGTTGAAGTGGCGGTACGGGCAGCCGTGGGCCTCGCCCGGGCCAGGCGGGTGCTCGGTGAGGATCTTCTGGCAGCTGTAGGGGCTGTATCCTCCGCCCCGCCTGTTGGAGTCGCCGCCGACGTCGCCGTACGCGTGCCGCACGTTGTACCGGTAGTCCTTGTTGAACTGGTCGTCGGTGACCTTGTGGAAGGCCTGGCGCCAGAACACCAGGGCCTCCTCGAGGTTCAGCCCCAGGCCCTTGAGGAAGAGCGCGTACTGCAGGCGGCCGTAGTGCTTGAGGTGGGCGTCGCGGCGCAGCGAGCGGTGCAGGTGCGACATGCAGGCCGGGAAGTGCTGCGACAGCTTGTCGATGTTGCGCGCCGAGATCTCGGCGCCGGCGGGGAGGTCGCCCGAGCTACTCTGGTACGAGGCGTCGGGCGTGATGAAGTTCTTGGAGAGGTGGTCGAGGATGGGCGTCAGGCGGTCGTCCTCATCGAGGCGCGGCAGGGCGCGTGCCGTGAGCTCGAGGGCCCGCTCCAGCCTGGATGTGAACTCGGTAACGACCATGCTCGTCTGCTCCCTCGAGGGCACATAGGCCTTGCCGGCCTTCAGGAAGATCCTCCTGCCCTCCACCAGGTCCGGCACGCGCTCCCAGTCGACCTTGCACCATGTCTCGTCGGCTGGGGCGCCCTTGCGCCCGGAGCCGCTCGTCGCGGCCAGTTCGCCTTGCAGTTCCCGCTTCTCCTCGTCCGATACAATTTCCCAGTCCAATGTCAAACCCCTTACGAATTCATGTCGGTTCCTGGAGTCCTCCTGGTTCAGACGTAGTCGGAAAAGCGCTGTCTCGACGCGGGTGAATCGCCTGCGCAGGTCCTCGGTGGCGGCGAAGGCGAGGCGCAGGATAAAGTGGCTGTAGTGGTCCTTCTGACGCTGCAGCGCGAGCTGGGACGACTTTGAGCTGTTGAAGTCTAGCGGGAGGTATTTCTCGAGGAGGGGCTTCATGTGTGCGGCGGTCTCATCGGGGGATCTGTTGCGAAACGAGCATGCCTCGAGCTCGGCGAGGACTGCACGACGACGAGTGTGGGGTTTAGTCTGGGGGCGCACACGGGCGGCAGGAGCGGTGCGTGTGGGCAGATGACCTACCTCTGAGGCGGTCGATTGCCCATTGCTCGAATTGCTCGAGGGTGATGTCTGCCGTGGGGGGCGTCGCGTAGAAGTTGAGCCTGTGGGGATATTGCTGCTCCTTGTAACCGCTGTCGACGAACTGTTGCTTGCGGTGGTCGACGTGGCGCCGTTTCGGGTCTATCCTGTTGAAGTCTTGCCTGAACATGTTGACTGTCGCGTGGGACTGTCTTAAGCCGGTCAGTTCTGGTTTGATTCTCAAGGCTGGCTCTGGGTTGGAGTTGACCGCGGCAGCGCGGGTGGGAATCTTGAATCGGGAGACGCGCCTGGACGCGTCGCGGGCCCAAAGTTTCCATTAACTAGCCAAGGTGCGGGCCAGTCAATGAACCAATCGGGGATAAGTAAGCCAGGTAGGTAGCTGCTGCGCGGCAATTGCTAATTTAGCCGGGGGGGGGGGCATCACTTCGTTTTTCCCAGACAGTGACTGGGTCGTACCATCCCACCAAGCAGCTAAGCAGCTGCACAGTACTCCGTAAGCATCGATCGGGATTCTCAAGGTGGCGCAGACCCGCCCCCTGCCAAAATGACAGGCTCCAAACGTTGGCTGCCTGGCTCTGGCTGCTCATCGTTCGTTTGCGATCGTCTGCCGGCCGTTATGCCCACACAGCCTCACTTGCTGGCTCGCCAGACTCTGCTTGACCACGCCTTCTGATTGGCGGTTATTCGCACGTTGGTCCTCGATGTCGGGAAGCAGCCAGCCTTGTCCCGTTCTCGTTATCGTCATCGTCGAGAGGATGGACCTCGGCAGCTGACTGATATTCGACCCCAAACCCAAACCACACATTGCTCTAAACTTAGTTCTGACAAACATACACATCATGCCATCCCACTGGCTGCCTCGCCATGAGCTTTAGGTATGTTTTATTTTGTATACCGCTGGGCAATTATATATAATATATCTGGCCGCTGTTAAAGTCAACAGGACGCCATGGCCATGGACCACCATCGCAGCGAGCCTCCAAGCAGGTTTGCCGATGTTTCGACTAATGATATTAATGCTACCTTAAACGCATTCCTTTGATTCTTGCATGTATCCCTCATCATGTCGGTTCAATTCTCACGCAGGCGCTGGGCTGAATCTGGTGACTGGGAATCCGTCCGCTCGCTCATCACCAAGATGTACAAGGTCGAGGGCAGGTCCCTGAAGGAGGTCATGAGGATAATGGAGACAGAACACCAGTTCCTGGCCACGTAAGTTGACACCATCTGCTCGGAATCTCTGGGAATCCAAGCCAACAACTGTCACATACAGGCCAAAGATGTACAAGAAGCGAATCAAGGACTGGGCCATTGATAAGAACATGAAGTCTGACAAGCTTTCAACATCGTCGCAGTCAAGTCAATGGCGGGTCGCGAAACAGAACGACCCACGGAGCAGCGTTGGAGGCACTGTGCTCGATGCTCAAAGGATAGTCAATTGCGTTGAATCCCATCCAGGCTTCGCCCGGCACTTCCAACACGGCACCCTGCCAGCTCCTGAAGAAGACGTGCAGATGGAGCACCGCGCTCACGAGTCCGCATTGCCTCCGCAACAGCACAACGCTAGCTATCACTGGGAAGGCGTGAGCCAGACCCACCATGGCGGCTCTTATCTCCCCTTGCATGCAAAACGCGTGCCGCTCGGCGAGCGAGACCGAACGTCGGCCCTGCTGGATAGCGTCCGGGACAGGTTCCTGGAGGCGTCAGGCGCCATCACGCGGGGCGACACCGCCGGGCTCTTTGAGATTCTCGACCCAGCCTACGAGGCGATCAGCAACGTCGCCGAGACCGAATCGGCGCTGCTCCTCGCCATTGTTGCCGACGTCTTCGAGCTCCTGTACAGGCGGCCAAACCACCAGGACATGCTGGGGCAGCTGCTCCACTACGTGTTTGCCCTGGTTCCCGACGCCGCGCGCCGGGCCCAGTTACTCTCGCGCAGCAGCCAGGTGCTGGCGCTCCTCGGGCGACCGGGCTATGACTTGGCGATCGGTGTGCCGTTGGACACGGCGAGTGACATGGGTCCGAGACCAACTGCGTCACAACATGGCTGCGACTTCCATCCGCAGCCCTCTCCGGCTTGGCTAGCCTTGGCAACGGGTCCGGAGGGGACTGCAGGCATCCCTCCTGATACGATTTGCTCCGCATGCCACAGGTGGGTAAACTTTTAGGGGCTTAACTTGGTGAGAGTCTTATCTGCCTCTGTCTCTTTTCTTACCACAAGAGTTGGTTGCTGGATATCCAAACAAGTCTGCCGGGTGGCAGGCTATTTTCTCATCGATTCTATATCTCTCTGGGTGCGCACAATACAAATACGTCTCTTCCCTGCTGCATTGTGTTTCCTTTTGCATGACCCTGCGTCTTGCCTTCTGTGCCTGCATGTACTGCCCCCGATACTTTTCATATCTGCGAAATCTGCTTGCCTGCTTCCTCGCCGAAGGCGCTGTGTCAAGGGTAGCGTGGGCTTGTAATATCCCCTCACCCCCTTTGCACTTTCTTACGGCGAGATATCGATAAGCCGACCTGTGCTGGAAGAAGAATTGCTCCAGGTAGGAATTCCCAGCTGCATCGATCTGGGACTTGGCGGCACGACTGAGCATGGTCTGTTCCGGTGCCTCGAGCATTAGGCAGAATGTCTACGCGGGGATATCCAGGCCCATGGGCAGGTTCTTGTGCGGCACCTTTGTGAGCTACACCGTGTATCGCTGACAGACGTACTCGTGCTGTGCCCCCTCCCTTTAGTTGATCAAGTGACTTGTATGCATGATGACGGTGGTAGTACCTGCATGTCTGTCTCTCCTCTTGGCTGCAGCCTGTCACGCCCGGCTTACTTATCCCACTATCACCGACAACAAATCCTTCTACCAGCCAGTCTGATTACGCGGTCGGGATAATCATCCTCACCGAACAAAAAATGTTAGCCCGCACTGCCTGCCCTCTGCTACAACAACTGTTGATGGAGATTCACTGGTGGCATGGAATTGCATGCCTGGTGTAAACGAGCCTGTACGTTATACGACGGCGACAGCTTCTACGGGCTAATACGAAAGAGAGAAAAAACCTAAAAGCGCGGCGTTGCAACGAGGCTGCATGGTGAAGGTACCTGAGGTGACGTAAGTCGGGGCCACGCAGATAATAGCTGTAGTGAGCGGGTTAGGAGTGGTGGTGCCAACTGCTGCAAGATGACAGGGTCCCGCCCCCGTGGAATAGGGAGAGGCGAGGTTACATCAATCTCGCTGCCCGTCTGAACTCTCCGCCAAAGCCAAAACTGGAGAAAGGCCTGGCCTATTTCTGGCCAATGTCGACACATGAAGTCAACTTTAATAAAACTCAGAGGGGTTGCTGTCCTCTTGACCACTTCTCCTTATTACTGGCACCTTGGACGGCTCTTGCACGCAGCTGCCAAGAGTAGGATGGTTCAAACACCTGGCTTATCCTCGTCTCTCTACTCTCGCGACACACAGCGTCATCATCATTCTTCTGCATAACCTACGGGGCGAGAGTTTATTGACTCGGGCTATTGTCAAGGTCTCTGGGTTTCGAAGCCCCCAAACACGCCTCTCCTTATTACTCCTTTTGCTGCTGCTGCTATAGCCCCCCTCTCCCACGTTCTGCGCATGACCGTGCCGGTTTCACGGCCCCGTTCAACAGCTCGAAGCTCTCTTGCGTGTCCCCCCGAGACCTGGCGACGATCAACCGCCTCGGCTGGTGCTACCTTGGCCGTGGCTCTGGCTGAACATGGCTTCCTCGGCAGAGATCCACGACCCCAACGACGGCATATTGCGACCTCGGCCGCGCAAGCCAGTCCATTCACAGCTCTCCCAGCTCACGTCGAGTACCTCGGCCAGCACGACCGGATATCTGGATCACCATGAAACCGGCACAACCACCGGCCAGACAAGGTGCGCACCCAGCCCGCGACCAACCCAGCTGCACAAGACTACATACAAAACAACTTCCTCCCTCCCAAACCCCTCCTCGTGGCAATGCGACGTCACAGCTAACCAGAGGACACCTCCAACAGCGGCCGATCGACCCCCATCCCAGCCGATGCCCTGCCCTCAGTCAAGGTCCTGTCGAGCGCGCGAAAACAGGCCCGCGCCGAGCAGAAGCGGAGGATCTTCCCGACCATAGAGTTCGCCAGCCGGGTGTCGCACTTTGACCCAAACTCCGACTACCGCGACTTCCATGGCTTCTTCAACCTCTTCTGGGTCGGCCTGTTCATCATGGGCATCACGTCCATGCTGCGCAACCTCAAGGAGACAGGCTGGCCCTTCCGCGTGCAGATCTGGACCCTCTTCACGATAAAGTGGTGGCACCTGGGCCTGGCCGACTTCGCCATGGTCGCCAGCGCCTCGCTGGTCTACCCGCTGCAGCTCTACGTCAGGAAGCAAAAGGCCGGGAGCGCCATGACCTGGGCGAGGGGCGGCATGGCGGTCCAGAGCGTATACCAGGTCGCGTGGATGGCCTTTTGGGTGGCGGTGCCCTTCGTGCTCGAGTGGCCGTGGACGTCGCAGGTCTTCCTGATCCTGCACACCATGGTCATCCTCATGAAGATGCACTCGTACGGCTTCTACAACGGCCACCTCAGCGAGACCGAGAAGCGCCTGCACGACCTCGACAACCCCAAGACGGCCTCGCGCGAGCCCGCCTACCTCTACCCCACCGCCGACAACCCAGGCGGCACCGTCTCGAGCCCCGTCCACGGCAGGCACCCGGAGCACACCGACAGCCAGGAGGAGGAGGAGGAGATCGCCCAGCTGCGCGAGGACCTCGCCCGCGAGCTGACGAGCCCCATGGGCAACGTCACCTACCCGGCCAACCTGACCTGGCCCAACTACGTCGACTTCCTCTTCTGCCCCACCCTATGCTACGAGATCGAGTACCCGCGCTTCGAGAGCATCGACTGGAAAAACCTCTTCGCCAAGATCACGGCCGTCTTTGGCTGCATCTTCCTGCTGACCGTCATCTCGGAGGAGTTCATCCTCCCGACGCTGCAGGAGTCCTCGGCGCGGCTCCACGGCTCGGACCCCGCCCCGTCCGCCCTCGAGTCCGTCCTCATCCTGGCCGAGACGGTCTCGTGGCTCCTCTTCCCCTTCATGCTGACCTTCCTGCTCGTCTTCCTCGTCATCTTCGAGTACGTCCTGGGCGCCTTCGCCGAGATCACCCGCTTCGCCGACCGCCACTTCTACAGCGACTGGTGGAACAGCACCGACTGGATGGAGTTCAGCCGCGAGTGGAACATACCCGTCTACAGCTTCCTCCGCAGGCACGTCTACAGCGCCTCGAGGCCCCACATCGGCCGCGCCTACGCCACCGTCATCACCTTCCTCATCTCCGCCGTGGGCCACGAGATCGTCATGGCCTGCATCACGAAGAAGGTGAGGGGCTACGGCTTCGTCTGCCAGATGCTGCAGCTCCCCATCGTCGTACTGCAGCGCACCAGGCTCGTCCGCGGCAAGAAGACGCTCAACAACGTCGCCTTTTGGTCCTCCATGATCCTGGGGCTGAGTCTGGTGAGTACTTGACATCACCCCCCCCCCTTCTTCTTGTTCATCCTGCGCCCGCAGCTCACTGACCTACCTGTACTCTCCACAGATCTGCTCCCTCTACGTGCTCCTTTGAGCCCGCCCTACCCCTTCCAACCAAGAACCATATTCACCCCCTTACCCCCTATCCCTGAGGTCTCTCGAACGCGGACGACCAAGACATTCTGAATTAGAAAGAAAAGGCGACACAAGCATCATTAGACCAGATACCCCCAGTCCACAGTGTTACTCAAAAAAAAAACCCCCCATACACGACGAAAACCAGCATTCATTTTGTGGTTTTTGCCCATCGAATCTGAGAGGTGGGCTCGCGCCGACCCCGTCTCGTACTGTATTTGTATCAAACTAGCCCCTTCATTTCCATGGCCCAGGCGTACTACATTCTCGTTGCATTTTTTTAGCGGGAGGGGGGGGGGAATCCAGGCAACGAAGAGACCGTCCTCTTGAAATATACCTTCAAGGTAGTATGTGGTGGGTCGCACGGTTTCTGGCAACTCAACGGTAATACTATGTAATGCATACATGCACACACATGCTTGTCTAGCCCCTTGTCCCCCATGGACATACGTAGCATCAAGACACGCAATGTTCTCCCACCCGAGACACACATACATACAATATGTATGGGCTCCCTCCCGACCTGGAGTTGTGCACCGGCAGTGATCGTGTGCCACCCCTGTCATCTCCCGTTCTGATACCTGCTCCGCGCGGCTTAGAGTCGACATCTGGACATTACTACAATACACACGGGACAAAGTCATCATGAGCCAGAAAATAAAAAAAAAAAAGGAAAAATTCATCTCGTTCAAGCTAAAAATCTTGATCAAAAGATATTCGATTTCGATTCGTGATCATCATTTGTCTAGATACGAAGACTAGTACTAGTAGTAGAGGGGGAAATATCGCGCAAGACAGAGAGAAAGGGAAAAGGAAACCCCCCCAGGAACGAGACAAGGATAATCAACGAGCTATACTATATCGTGCGATGGAGGATTTAAACCCCGCCCCCCATCCCTATCCCATCCCCCACCGCTCGACGTGTTCTGTCGAGGATAAGAGGCAAGGCGGGCGGGCGGGCAGGCGGCAATTGATCGCTGGTATCTCCAATACTCCCCTTTCCTTGTTGTAAACGGTACTCCTTCCAGTCCGCTCCTGTGCGGCTCGGTGTGGTGCGCGTGTGCGTTGGGTGTTGCGGGCCGTCTCGTCTTCTCCCCCATTCCCGATTGCAATAGAATGAATGGCTGGTGTATGTATGGAGGCGTCATATGTGTGTGTCGAATGTTCGTTATCGTCATCCCGAATTTCCCCTGTGGCTATGCATGTAGTCGATGGTGTTGGTAGTAGCATGGTAGTAGCAGCAGCAGTAAGTAGTATTGGACATCAGCCCCCCCCCCCTCAATGTCCCCGCTCCGAGGGGCTTGAGCTGAGCCGGTCTTGGACTTCTCCTGCAGATATGGGGGGGTGTAGCGTCCCCGCCGGCCATGAGAGGGGCGAGGTTGCGAGGTGTTACGCCGGAGTGCTCTGGGGGACCCTTCTCAGGGCTGTCTGTTTACACTTCCGGCCCCGGATGCTTGTGAGAGCATCCCTGATGCCACGAAGCACTGGCAACAGACCCCACTCAACAGGCACACCATATTCCTCTCGAGAGGCCAAAACGATGGTCGTCCCGCGTTCAGTGACGATTCGTCTCATCACCTCCATCCGCTTGGGGCGCTGGCTGCGTAGCCACACCATATACCCCCCCACATCCACCTCGAAGCTGGTACCAGCCCAGCTCAGCGTCCTCGTATCCCAAAAATCATTGTCGTTAACACACGTGGTTCGTTACTGCCTCTGTCATCTTCATGAAGCCTTCAGTTCATGTCCAGTGAGTAAAGCCCCGAGAAGAGAATGATCCTTGAACACCAAAAACAAAACCGCATGGACAGAATAAGGAAAAAGGCCAGAATCCCGCCCTGGGTGGCCTTGTAAACGCCGAAGAGAAGGGAAAATAAGAAATTCAGAGATGACCCATATATGGCAGAAAAGTCTGCATGGAAAAACCAACTTGTCTCTTCTCACCACGATATCCAACTCAGATGGAGCAATTAGCGTACCCTTAAAGTATGCCGAATAAAGTGCGACCTCTAGCCCAGGAACTGAAAGATCCAGCAGAGACTGTGATGGCCGGCAGCGACTAGTGGACTGCCGGTGTCCTGTAGTCATACGACGGCTCTATGTGGGTGTTGTAATCCGAGGTCATCACATCATTCGGCTCGTATCGCCTCGAGTGTTGCACGTGCTCAGTCGAGTATGCCGGGGCCGTCTTGACCTTTGGAAAGACCATCCCGGGTGTTTGCGCGTACGAGTCGTTGCTACTGTACTTGTTGACGATCCTCGGTATGCCCCTGCCCCTGTTGCTGACTTGATATGTTGTCTCGATCGGCGCCTGGTAGTAGTCCTCGTCCTCGTCAAAGGACATGCGTCTCCTTGTCGTCCTGTGCCTCTCGGTCGGTCTGCTGTACTCATACTCGGGCTGCATCGTGGCTGCTCGGTTCAGGGGCACCCGAGGCGGCGGCGGGGCTGCGGTCTGCGCCTGGGGCATGTAGCCAGGAGGCATGGTATTTGACTTTTGCAGCCTCGGCGGTGCCTGTGCTAATGGTGGAACCACATCGGCTTGGACTTGGTCTGGATCAGGCACTTCAACAGTAATAGACTCATCCTTGGCATGCTTCCCTTCGCCAGATGTGCGCCGCTTTGGTGCAAACTTTTCGTTGGGGTTTGGGTAGGCGGCAGAGTACGACGGCGGCACCTCTGCCGTGTGTCTCGGCAAGATCTTGCTGGCCTTGCTGGCCTTGCTCCGGATGTACGAGGCCGCATATGCCATGTGATCGCGGTATTTTAGATCCTCGACTGGTGCACTCTCGCGAGGATTTGATCGGTCCCTCTGTTTGGTGGTCGGGTTGTCTCGACTCGGGCTGCTCGACTGCTTCTTCGGCGAGGATGCCTTCTTGGCGCGGCTTCTCCGAACATCGTCGTCATCCTCGCTGTAGGGCTCAATATACGGCTTCGGCTTGGATCGTTTCTCCTCAACTTCCTGCTTGCGTCGGGCCTCACGCTCTCTCTCGCGCTCCCGCTCGCGCATCTTCTTGGCCTCCTTCGACCTTGCCGCTTCTTCACGTGCCTTGCGATCCTTGCGCTCCCTCTCGCGCTCGCGCTCGCGCTCACGCTCACGTTCTCGTTCCCTAGCTGCCGCCTCCCTTTCTTTGGTCAGTTTCAATTGTCGCTTGATTTCTTTTCGCGCCTTTTCCTCTTCTTCCCTCCGCTTCTCCCGTTCACGTTCTTCTTGCCTAATCCTGCGCTCCCGAGAATCGTCACGGGCCTTTGGCTTCTCATAGCTCGCAGCGCGACGGGCCCGGCGTTCCTCGTCGTGGTAGGATCTTGACCGCGACGGGATCTCGCCTTCCCATGACTGCGAGAATTCCTTCGAGTAAGGCTTATAAGGGCTCGACTTGGACGTGGAGTGTTTGGGCGGGGACCATCCAGCCGGCGGCTCCGCGGTGCGGATGTTAACATTGACATAGCGGCCATGGGCTGCTGTACTTGAGCTGGCGGCACCGCCCCTCTTGGCGAGCTCCTCCCTCAGCTTCTTGTACTTGACCTCATCGTCATAGTCGCGCCTCTTGTCCTCGTTGCCGAGTATCTCCCAAGCCTGTTGCACCCTGTGGAACTCCTCTTGTTTTTGAGCCTTGAGCGTGGGGTCCGGGAATTTGTCGGGATGGCATTTCAGCACCAGCTTCTTGTATGCTGTCTTGATGGCAGCGGCATCTGCGGACGGATCAACACCAAGGGCTCGGTATGGATCGGGCGGCAATGGCGCGTTCATGTTGGGTGGATTGGGGGGAGACAAATGCTAGCCGTTGTAGGTACAGGAGGGCAGCCGTCGACAGACAGCAGCCGGATATCTGTCTGGGTATCCGGGGGGGAACCTAGGAGGCGGAGCAAGGTGGTGGCCAGCAATGGGGAGCTGCACCACTTGTATTAGTTGGGCAGGCTGCCCGGTCCGGGTTGTTGATGGTTAAAGAGATGGCTGACACGTGGTTGTAGCTGGAAAAGGAGCGGCCAGGGGATCGGGATCGTGTGACAATGACGCGTAGCCGAGTTAAGCGCGCATGCGACCAGAGGGTTTCCAGATGGCCAGGAGGGTGAGTAGCACGTCCGAGGAGAAGATGGAATTTTGCGAGAAATAAGAAAGCCAGGGGGGCAAGAGAACCAATCCAAGGGGAGAGCCAGAAGCTGAAGTTGGTCTACCCGCCCTGAGGCTGGCTTGTAGGGTGTGTGGCCGAGGTGGTCAAGGCGAGCAACCAGACAGGAGGTGCAGGCAAATCGGGGGTGGTAGTGGTAGTGGTAGTGGTAGTGTAGGTGAGAGGGAAACGAAGGGCCAGATGAGATGACCGACCCTCTCTCCCAAGGTCAACTGAACTGGTCCAGGAGGGCTGGCCGAAGAGGGAAGGGGAAGGGAGCAGGAAACGCCGGATGGATGGTGTCAGCAAGGCGCGGGCAGGAGCGAGCAGCGAGCGAGGGTCGGGGTCGCGGCAGGGTAGGGTAGAGGCACTGTGTACTGTACTTAAGTACCTTGGCAGAGCACGGAGTACACTAGAGGCAGGGGTCGAGATAGCGGCTGATGGACCTGAAAAGAGTGGGTCCCCGGGGCCAAGAGGGCGTCAAGGCGTGCGTCGTCGGATCAATCTTGTTAGTTGGTTGGGAGACGACGGCACCCAATCAGTGGCGAGCCAAGGGGAGTGCGCAGCCGGTGTTGGTGAGATGAGGAGCGGGAGAGGCGATGGCGTCCCGTCAGACCTCTGTCCCAGCAATCATACAGGCTGCGGCGCAGTGGCAGATCCACGATCCACCCTCCAGAATCCAGAATCCAGACCCCTCTCTGGGGGCTGGACGTCCTCTATTGGGTCAAGAGCAATTCCTCGGCCGAGGCCTGATGACGTGCTGTCTGCCTGTCCACGACGGGCGGTGGCTTCGACAGGACTAAAGATCAGGAGTGTGTGGCCAAGGCAGCAGGGCAGCAGCAGTAAGCCAACCAGGTGCAGGGGCCCTGTCTTGCTCGATCGGTTTCCTCGAGGCGATGGGATGGTATGGTCCCGTGTTCTGGCCCGGTGAAATAGAGAAGGCAAACCAAGAATCGGTGGGATATACACCCCAAGATGACCACCTGGACCTGCAGGTCTGGCCGGCCTATGTCGTAATGACTTCCTGGGAAGACGGGAGTAGAGACCCTGGCAGGGGACTGAGACGTGGTTCCAGGCTGGTGCGAGGAGTCGGAAGCGTGACGAGTCGTAAGATGAAAAGAAGAGTCCGGAACAGGTGAATTTCATCCACAAGGGCTGGCTCCCTGGGGGCAAGCAAAACGTCCAATGCAGTACACTGTAGTGTATAAGGCCCAGTGATGCCCGGTTCGGCCGGGGGTGGGCTGGCCTGGCTGGGTGGTGCGTCCGCTTATGGCGATGTCCGAGTCGTTCCGCAACAGCAGGGTCCCCTGGGTTGGCTGGCGGTTGAAGACGCTGGTGGCTGATGGCGCCGGCGGCGGTGGCGAGATTCCCTCAGCCCTTTGCCAGCCGAAACCAGAGGCGACGGACGGGCAGATAAGTAAGTACGAGTTTGCTGATCAGGCCCGGCAGTACGAGAATAGCTTGTTGCTCTTTACCTGAGGGAGTTTGGTCGAGTTCTGCTGTCCTGTGTATAGCAGAGCGCAATGCTCGAGGTTACGGGAGAGCAGCCAAGGATCCAGGAGTGGCTGGTCTGGCAGCGACAGGCCAAACAGGGAGCGATGTCGAGGGCCAACGAGGTCGGTGAGAGCGGGTAACATAAACAGAAGCCCGGGTGGCACAGCAACTCGAATACCTGTAACGTCCAAGACCCTAGGCAAGTCTCATAAAGACAGTAGCACGTGTGTCGGGTCAAGTGCCGCCGGGGTGAGGTACTGTGTAAGCCGGAGTGAGGGTCTGGCGGTGTGTAAGAGAGCGAGGGAAAGAAAATAGGGACGACCGAGGAGCTTTGTAATCCGTCAGTCGGTCTGCGATCTGCCTCGCCCTCCCGCAGCTGGAACCCAGCAGGGTCGGTTATTGAGTATACAGTATACTGCCCGTCTGATGTGTCTCGCCTGTTGGGTCAGGTGGGAGCTTGCCAGCCTGCTTGTGGGCCGCCACAAAGTGGTTTCGGTCTCTGGTAATTTCTTGGGAGAATGAGAATGTCAATGCCAGGTGCAGGTGCCAGTGCCAGTGCCAGTGCCAGTGCCAGTGCCAGTGCCAGTGCCAGTGCCAGTGCCAGTGCCAGTGCAGTAGTCAATAACAACAACAAAGCCCTGCTCCTTTGGTAGGAACCATCAATTTATCCGGATTAATAAGGGCAGAGACCAGCCTCGAGACAGATCCAGCCCAACAAGGAAGACTGCGCCCGCAATGTCGAGCTCCTTGTCAAGTGGTCCGGTGCGACAGGCACAGCATCAATGTCCAGAGGTCAGCAGCTGGCGTGATGTGACGGAGCTGACACTGACGAGCAGCAGCAGCTCAGGCAGGTCGGCCTCGTTCTGCCAGTGCTGAGCCGGCAGAGGAGGGGAAAGCCGGGCAAAACAAACGGGCATTCGTCAGTTGTGGTGACGATGGACGCGATAATAACGGCCTTGCCAATGTGTGGAGGTGCATGCGATCGCGTCCAGAAAACGCAGCGCACGTGTTGGGCAATCTCTCCTTCGTCGGCGGGTTTCTGTGCTGGTATGCGAGTTGCAGAGAAGATACTATCAGACAGACTACTCGGATATCGTCTGGAATGAAGGTCGGGAGATTTGAGAAGCAGAGAGTAACTAGTTCGGGGGGTGGGAATTCTTCAGCCAAATCGCCCTGGAAGCCCCGAGGTCCTCATTCCGATGCGATCGCTGATGGAGCTTCTTTGCTATTTCCCATGTTCACGCCCATGCCCGGGTTTTCCATTCTCCTAGCACGAGGTACATTGACAGCATGGTGAACATCCACCTATCCTGGCTATACCCGTGGTATATACCGTATGCATAGTATACCGTATACACTTCAGATCGCCCATTCTCATCGACCATTCCCTGCTCGTATATACCCTCCCTCCCGGGACCTACCCGCGGCAGGCCCAACTGGCTGGCTCTGCTGGCTCTGCTGGCTGCTGACTTTCAGCCTTGATCAATACCGGAGCCTGAACTTGAGCCTGACAGAGTCAAAACCAGCGAAACACGACTTCGGATGGATGCGACCATTCAAGACTGCAAGACTGGCAGGCAGGCATGACCCTCCCACAGCAGCCTAGCCCAGCCATGGGCCCTCAGCTCTGCCTGCCTGCCTGCCTGCCTGCCTGCCTCCCTGCCTCCCTGTCTGCGTGCTGGTATCCATGGCGAGACAGACCGACGTCCATCTCGACCGCACATGATGCCGGAGGCTTTCCGTCTTGCAGGCCTGGAACCGAGATGGACCTTGTCAGCTGCACCAGCCGGAAGAGCCTTCGTATCAACGAGTCAACACGCAGCCATTCGCGCAGATGCATCTGCAGGTTTGTCACTCTGGAGTGCTTTTGCATTGCATTCTGCCTTCTTACCTCTGCACGAACTATAGCATAAATCACACACCCTTCAAGAGATAGAGTGGCACAGTGGATGAGGTGCAATGGGCCTGGCCAGCCAGCGACCACACCGGGTCTGGTCTGCATGGAAGCACCAGCTGCACTGTCTCCTTGGTCCTCCTCTGATTACTCGTCCTGTTACACGACAGTGCTCCGGATCATCTGCGGTCTCTCGCGCAGGTACTCTGACGGCCGTCCCACAACGTTGATGACTGGGTGAGCACACCAAGCGCCGTGTTCAAGTCAACCATCCATCAACGCCTTGTCAGGGAGGGCTCGCGTGCCTCTTCTGCCCCGCACTCCTGGGATGATGTGATGAGGCTCATGGTGGGCCGGCGCCTGTGGTCACTGCGCAATTCACACGAGTGCACACACGCGCACCACACCCACACACGCACGCATACACACACATATACGCCAGACACACTCAGATAGATCTATTATGCATCCCCTCTGGCTTGATAAATCTTGGCAGCCAAGCGTTCCCACTCTGCCCTTTGTCATCCATCGACAACAACCCCGAGGTGAGCTATATACCGGGAGCGGCCATTATACGCGGTGGTTGACTCGGTACATTCGAGCCATGTTTCAACGGGAAAGGCCGGCGGTTTGAGCGCCAATTCGAAGACGCCAGAGAATCGTCACCGGGAATCCAGTCGAGGGCCACGAGACGCCGGTCTGCCGGGGTGCGGTTTGCTTTTTTCCACTTCTCCTGCTGGGGTAACCCGCCCACGACCCCCCTGGCGCCCCGGTCTCCTCCACGCGCTGCCGGTTGATCAACCGGATGGGACTAGGCTCGTTGCGGGCTCTCATTCGCCTGTTCTGGAGTCGTCCATGAGCCGATCTGTTCTAGTCACCTGCCAAGTGGCCAGCGAGGTGGGCTGGGTGGGTGGCAGCTCCCACCAGTCGGGGCTGGGGAGGTCTTGCTCTGATCATCGATCCGCTGCCCCTGAGGCGAATCATCCGCAACCGTCCTGCCGCGAGCGATGCTAGCAACCTGTGGGTGGTCGGATCTGTTTTCGTCCTTCTTCTGCGTCCGCCCGAAGTTGCCTCAGCCCCCTGAGATGGGGCAGGAACGGGCGGCACCCGCGAGGCCGTCAAGGAGAAGCAGCTGAGCTGGCCGGCTCGTCGCCTGAGAATCTGCACAGTCCAGGGGGGTGGCCGCACATTCGCGACGACGAAGCGACCTCTGCCCCATCTGCCCCTCATTCCCCACCAACCCCTCCTCCGATCGATCCATCATCGGCGGACGTGGACCCTGTAGTCCTCGAGGAATAGGACGCTAACACCTCGAGGGGCAGGTTTATGCAAGATTCTAGCATCTTGTCAGATGATGGGCTTTCGAAACCTGCCTCTATCAACCTGGCACAACAGATGGTGAGAGATGCGACGCGACATTTATGTCCTGAAGTCGCGCACGCACACATACCCTATGCGCCCGCCGGTCTCATCCTTTGCCTAGTCCTGTCCATCAGAGCGGGCGCTGTGGCCATGCCTTGTCTGCTACACGTCCCGCGCAGCAAGTAAGCACTCAAAAAAGCCTCGGCCTGGTAGTTGCAGGGGTCTGAATAGTGTAGTCGCACGGCGCGGGCTGGTGGCATGGCGTCCTAGTCACGCCTCACCAGGCCTATCAACGGCGCCTTGTCACAACATCCAAGACACTTGCGATGGCGGTGAATGCTGTCGACTTTTCCTTTTGCTGCCAGTAGGGGATTTTACGGTCTTTGCCCTTGTCTTGCCTGTTCCCCGCGAGCGGTGAGGGTGTTGCGCAAGCCGGTCGGTCTGTGTTTCCCGTTCCTTCTGCAGCCCTACGCCAAAGAAGACGCAAGTAAGCGAAGCCGAGGCAGAAGGAAAGAAGGTCTGCAAGTTGGGGGCTGGCTTGCCGGCGGTTCAGCAGACGGGGTCCCGTATCCGTTGCCCTGGCAGCCCGGCGAGGGGGGTTTGACTTAAAGGTACAGATCCGCGATGCATATCCTTTGGTCACAGCCCTGTCTGGCCAGCTGGAGCCGTGTGGGCCCCATATTGACGTGGGGGGCAACGGCAACATTTGACGACCTTGGCAGTGTATCTACACTACTGTAGTATTATAAAATGGCGCAAACCAAGGAGTGCCTGTGGGATGACACACTTGCAGATCCCCTCCACAGTCCACCACCTAATGCAGTGCGTGCACCTGGTCTGACCCAACGGGTTCGGGACTGCACCTCCATTGGTCGCAACGAGCTCTGCAGGCGGTGCCGTGTTGCTGGTGATTGCTGCGGCTCCCGGGACGGGAAGAGAAAAAAAAAATGCTGCATCCCGCGGCGCCTCTTGCTTACCCACGAGAGCCAGAGACGATCTCGTCATCATAATCAGGACAGCAGGCTCTGTCCTAGTTTATCGATTCCTGAAACCTGCGTGATCGGCAGGATTGTTTCTACCGGTTTATAGGTTACCTGCAGCAAATCGGACCAGGCGGCGACGGGGAGAGGCGTTGCCCTGTGGGCAGGTGTGACCTGACCAAGGTCATCCCCCATTTTCACCAACGTCGTCAGGTGCTGGGTCAGGTATGCCAATGGAACATTCGAAAATGGAAGGGCGGTCGGTCGGTTGTCAAATTCAACTCCCGGCGGCCTGTTCTAGGCCCGCACCGCGACGTCGTCCAAACTTTGTCCCCGAAGAAACGTCGTCTAGTACGGATAGTAGTAGACTACTACTACTGACTAATGGTAGTAGTCTGTCTACATACACCACATAGTACACGTACAGTAGACTGAGACTAGTGTGCGGAACTAGGGCGCCCTCTCTGGCGGTCATGTCGACAAGCGTCTCGCCAGGGTTCTGCTGTTTCGTGGATATCTGTCTGTTTCTGAAGTCTCCAACGCCCTGGCACCTCGATGTTGAGATGAGGCATGTCTCTCTCTCTATTGATCTGGCACGCCAGCCAGCGCATGAATCTGAACGTGGCTCTCTGTCTACTTACTCTGGGCTGCCGCCCTGCCCATCTTATAGTTTGTGTTGTTCCTGTGCCTCTTCTAACGCAAACTCGACTGCCATCTTAAATCTCACAGGTCATCTGATTCCTTCGTTTCTTCACTTGCCCCCCCCCCCCCAACTGTGCTGCTTTAGTTAGCTCATGTCAAGCTCGGGACTGGGCTGTCTGGAATACTTGTCAGGCGGGCGACAGCTGATGGACGGCGTTGCGCGGCTGTTGCGCTGCTGTTGCGCTTGAGCTTTTTGGGCTGTTTTTGTTTTAGTTCGGGGCAGGAAGGGCAAGGCGTATGCTTGGGCTTGTCCTGGGGTTTGGCTCCGGGGGAAAGAGGGCTATGAGGTGGGTGGCGTCACTATGTATGGACTAGATGGCGAGATAAGCTTGCCTTACCATCTTGCCGCCGACCAGCCTTGATCAGATCGTGTTGATTGATACGGGGAGATTTTCGAGGTGATCATGTGAGAATAGCCTTCATCAACACGACGACTGGTCAATATCACTCCGGGTCGTCACACGTGTCCACCTTGCTCTTATTCTGATACCAACAAAGAATAGACGGCTTGAGCCGGCCGGGCTCGCTCTACGTGATCGTGTCTAATATCTCTAGTCAAATAGGAAGGATGAAAGGTACTCCCTGGCCTCTGCAGCGTCCCACTCAACCAGAACCCGCTCTTTCCATTCCCTGATCTTCGTTGCTACCAGCGGCTCCATCGCCGCCCGCTCCTCCTCACTGAGAAGATGGACCCTCGTCCGCCACAAATTTTCCTTGGAGATGCCCCGTTCCCGCTCGTCAAAGAACCTCTCGTCCAGGTATTTCCAGTAGATGGCGTCAAACGCCCAGCTCTTCCTGGCAGCATAGTCGAGCCAGAACCGGCCCGTCTCCCAGCTCTGTCGCATATACGCCGACAGGAGAAAAGAGCTGGGGCCAATGTATTTCTCTACCTCTTCCATAGCCGAAAGCCATGTCTCCAGGCGTCTCCCCTACACAGAGGCCCAATCTTCAATACCATTATCCCACATCTCAGGCACGTCCAGGAGAAGCCACCAGGGCGCGTCCAAGACGAACTGCGTCGGCCCCACGTAGGTGAACTCCCAGTCAATCGCCCCGATGATCTCGTCATCCACGTCGACGAGGACATTGGCCGGCCGGGGTCGGGAGCGCCGCATGAGCGCGCTGCCGGGACCGCGCAGACTAGTCGTCCTCGGCAAACCCGAAAGTCGCCAGCCGGCCCTGTCTGGCCAGCCTGCGGAACAGCTGGCGGTCCACGTATTTGGTCCTGCAGTCGTCCTCCGACGACACCATGTCGTTGTGCTGGAAGAGGAGCGTTGCTATTTGCATCTCGGCCAGGGCCACGTACCACGCATCGGCCGTCTGATATGTAATGTCTTTTGGTGGGAAGATTGACTTGGGGATGTTGGAAAGCTGGACCATGTTGCTCATGTTCAACGTGATGGGGTCGTCCCATGGCGCAGTGAGATCCTGGGCCAGTCTGACCGAGAGCTCCTATGCGCGGGAAGGTGGGTTGTGCAAGCTGCAGCACACACCGTGCCATCTTAACGTATAGGGCCTTGAGCCTGGTTTTAGATATTTTAGGATATAGGACGCGGTCACGTTGGGATCCTCCCCGGGGGCCTCCAGCACCTGGCCCATTCCTCGTCGGGACCCGAGATCCTCAATGATCTTGAAAGGCCCGATATCAGAGTCAACGCCATGGTGGAGCACCTTGGGAACCGGAACCTGAGTATGTTGGGCACTGTAGGTAGCTGTCGCGACTTCCGCAGCTGTTTTCTCTTCGGGGAAGACGGCCTGGTTCTGGCAGGGCAGGCAGACGAGAACAGGAGCCGAAGAGCCTTTGAGTCGGATGGGGTACAGCACGTTGAAGCCTCCAATAATTAGCAGGGTTACCAACGTCGCGGCTTTTCCACAGATTTTCTCGGCCAAAGCTTCGATTTTTCAACATTAAGACGACAACCGGAACTATTTCAGCGCCTCCTCCCAGAGTTCGTCGCTATGGTCCCATGCGAGGTCATCGGAGTCTTCCCGGGCTGCCATCATGCGTGATTCTTGCTACAAAATATTTCGGATGAGTTAATCACCAAGGGCATGGAAGAAGGCCAAGGGCCAGGAAATGAACTGCCTGGGAACATGGAAGAACGGCCGACAACTCGTGATTTGCAATTCAATTATTGATGTAAGTTGCACGTCGAAGTGTGTTGGTTCCAAGTTGGAGATGGCTTATTACTTGCACAGGGTTCGAAATGGATTAAAGTGATTGGTCCACAGGGTGGAGGTCTGAGCGCAATACCAGCGGCCAAGACTACGAAGCAGGCAGCCAGGCAGTCAGAGTGCAAAAGAAACAGAACGAAACCAGTAACTACTCAATCACCAACTTTGGAATCCAAATTATTCAGAAATTCAAGAATGTTGGTTCAGTTTGAAAAATTACCAATTTGTTTAGAGGAATCTCGAGATTCTAATCATGTTAAATCTATGGTATAGTCTTCGTTTATTAGGTGTAACTAAGTGAGGGGAAGGGTAGTGGCGTAATAATCCTGGTACTGAATTACAATTGCCATCTAACTGCTGGGTTGAATCAACCTTGGCCTGACCATTGAGTGGTCTTGATGGCTGAGTCACATTCCGGCGCACTCACTGAGCATTTGATTCTATTGGTAGTCACATAACTAACCAACACGGCGAGGACTACCAACTAGGAAAGCCGAGGGCAGTATAGTTAATCACGAAGCAGATTAGTTGTACGAGAAGCAAAAAATTATAGAATTCGCCGAAGTTTTGTGGTCTCTGGGGCAGCCTTCATCAGTATCAACCACATCTAGAAGGACAGTATCGTTCCAACATCAGCTTCCCTCATAACAGCCTCCTCACTATTCCACCGCCTTAGCATTCCAGTTGTGTCCACACTCCAAAGTTCTTTATCAAGACACGGCACGCTCATGCTAGTGATAGAGAACTACTGCAACCAATCTGACTTGATCCAGTTAATCAACACTGCTTCACCATGTCTTCCAACCGCAACAGCGAGGGAACATACCAGGATTATCCGGAGGATGCGACGATAGCTGCTGGCCAGAGCAGTAAGAACAGACGTGAGAAGGCCAAGAAGGAAAGCGAGAGACGGAAAGAACAAGACAGACAGGAGGCGTCAAAGCAAGCTATGCTGAATGCTGAACCGTCCAGCCGCGAGAGGCGCAAGAACAAGAAGCAAGGGCAACAGAATTAGGCAGATTTCAGTACCAAATAAATTTCGCTGAGCTCCGCTTCGGATCCTGGGAGGCAGCAAAGGATGACAGCATTTTGTGGCAAGCCGACGTTGCTTGCCCACTTTGAAGAGAAATCGGAAATGCAACACGATAAATTTTCAGAGTAATACAAAATTAAGGATCATGTTGAATTCAAGACTTGATAGGAAAGTTGCCGCTTGCACCAGTTGACGGGGTCCCGTCCAGTGGTTATTCAGCACTCTGACTACCTTCTCCGTGACCTGTAGACAGCGTCCTCTGAACCTATGGACCTTTTAGTAAGATCAAGCAAAGTACTACTTGTATCAAATAAGGAGCATTAGAAACGGCATGCACCCTATCACTCGCTGAGGAGACTACAGATAGCACCTCTATGTGTAAGAGCGAATCAAGATAGATAACTACATTTAATTTGTTTACACCAATTCCACACAGGTGCTTTAAATGTGCATCTAATAGTCCGAGTATGGTCCCCATTTACCTCCATGGCTCGATCCAACCAGGTGCATAGGCCTCAACCAATAAGAACTCAGTGAGATTTCCAGGCCAGGGGTAATTTCACCCAAACAAGCTCCATTTATTGATGCCTAGCAACCCTTCAAACGTCGACAGCACAAACGACCCCAAGCGGTGATCCAGTCACCATATCGAAACTGAGACCATTCCGGATAGCATTCAGGCCCGAGTCCCACAATCGTTCCCAACGAACAGTGAAATCTAGTCACATTCCAAGCCCCAACTCTCACCATGGCTCTTATCCGGAACTTGATTGCTCTCCTGCTGGCGTTCCTGTGCTACAAGGTATACGAGCAGTCCACGGTCGGGGGAATTGCCAATTTGGCGATCATCATGTCTTTCCTCGGTCTCCTTTTCCTCGCGATCATTGTGGAGGCCTTCCTGATCATCTTTTACACTGTGGCAGTTCTCATCTGGGTGCTTCCACTGGTCCTCTTGGGATCTGTTTTCTTTTGGCCAATTTTGGCCATGGCTTTTTTCTCAGCCTAAATCTGAGATTTATGCGACGAGTCTTGATTATGCTTGCAATTCTCTATGCCATGGAAAGCGGAGGGTTTTAGCGCGTCCTTGGTGAGAATGAGGCCCTGCTGCGCGCACATGATCGGACGCCGAGCTGATGCACAAGCATAAGAGCAAGTCTAGATCGTTTTCCTTTGTACTGTCTTTTATGTTGGAAGGCGGAGCACCCTGCATAGACGATATAAGATAAGTTTATGAACTTGAGGCGACGCCCAGCAAGTGTCAAGACGACTCAGCTGAGCTCAGTCGTGCCTTTTGTTATTGTCTTGAACTATACCTCGGCAGAACTGGCAAATGTCCGCCAAACAAAACTGTTCCTGTATTGTTTGGTTTACAACACATTCGTTTCAAAAAAAAAATAACAAACGTATTGATTTCACCAGCTTGCCAGACCGTTTCAGTGAGAAAGTGATCTATATGGACCAGGTGAATTGTGATCTGAACCAGGATACTCAGATGTTTGAG
Organism: Stenocarpella maydis; assembly: GCA_002270565.1. Lineage (NCBI taxonomy): Eukaryota > Fungi > Ascomycota > Sordariomycetes > Diaporthales > Diaporthaceae > Stenocarpella > Stenocarpella maydis. Next base: position 52,611 of record NQMI01000129.1, read on the forward strand.
GTATTAGAAGATGAAGTCATTAAAAGTACCTAGATAGACACACAGCAGGACTCACGTAGAATTAGTTATGCATATCCCATTACAATTGGGACGACTTTTCTTCAGCCGGCGATATTGCAAGACCAGCGAGTATCTCTGAAGCACATGTGAGAAAAGAAGTTGAGATTGCGCATAGAGGGGACCATCTCAATACAGTAAAGTAATCTCCAAGAAGGATACAGGACGAGGCAGGTTCCAGAATCCTCAGTGAAAGCCATTTTGGGTCTGTCTTGGGCAAGAGGAAAGTGAAGGGTTGCTCAACGAGCCTAAAAATTATTCTAGAGAAACGGACTCCGGAGGGACTGGCGGAGAAAAGGAGACAGAAAAAGTAAGAGATCACCACCGAATGAATCATAGGGAAAAGGCCCTTTGGAGGCATAATTAACTAACAACCCATGCCGTTCCCAGCTGCACGGCATCAAGTACATGCTAGTGCCTAGTTAAGCCAACCTTGATGGAGGGCCCAAAATACGGCGTCGATCGGAGCAAGGCCATCGCCTAATGCAACATAAGATGCCCGAGAGATTTGATAAGCTACAAAAGGGGGATATAATCTCCAGCCAAACCTCGTGGCAATGCCGGGTGAGGAGGTATCTAGGTTTCTAGGCTTCCGGCCAAACAACCTCAGTCGAGCAGGCATCTTGGACAACGCGAGTCGAAGTGGGACGAAATTGGAGGGCTATAAGGTAGGCGGACTTATCAGATAGTGACTTGGCCACAGGTGAAAGGCGACCTCCAGCCCGGATGATTGCTTAGCAGACTGTTCTTCAGACGAAGCTGCCCAAGCTGCAGGGCGACAAGCACGATCCGGCGCCGTGCCCCTGCACCTGGGCCTGGCCCCATAATCTCGCCTTAGGTAGGACGTCAGTAACACGATGGAAACGTGACAGATAGTCCGCGCGCAAATCATCATTCTGTCACAAACTTGAGTGAACAATACAGTTGAAAATAGCCTCGGGTAAATACGAAGCCCGCAGTTGACGACTTGTCGAGCACAGGACTGCTTAACAAGCCGGCCATGCAGGATGACTATATTGGCTACCTCGATGTATACGCCCTTTCAATGCGTCTCCAGAACCGACAAATCCAAGTCAACAACGATGGGCTTGTTGAACCTCTTGCCCCCGCTATGGGGCCAGTTCGTCGCCGCGATGGCGCAGTTGACGACACATGTCTCCCGCCGACCCATACGACCCAACAAAGCCTCTCTGTCGCACCGCGCCGATACTTCCGGATTGCCGCCCACACCACGTGTGCCAAAGCCAGGGAGGGCCGTGGCAGTCGCATCATCAGGGTGCTCACAAGCGCCGCACTGCTCTTGCCCGCCGGCAGATGACCTCTGCCGTACGCCTGAGCCGTCATTGTCAAGCGGGCGCCTCCCCCCGCGTGAGGTAAGATCCACCATCGACATCTTGTTGTTGCCAGGCCCGGCCCCGGGGTCCTCCCACCGCTCGACCCGGAGCTCCGTGTAGGGCGCCCCGGAGGCACCCTGGACGTCCCAGCTGACGCGCTCCGCGCCGCGGCCTTCGTGCACGTGGCCACAGACCGCGAGCTTCGGTCGGACGCGCCACAGGGCGCGGCGCAGGTCCTCGCAGCCCGTCGCGCGTCTCTTGGAGACGGCTTCGTCGCAGTGGGTGTGTGGTGGCGTGTGCGTCACGACGATGTCGGTGTCTAGTGGGATGGTAGACCATAGGTCTCTAGGTTTTGGTAGAGGTTGTGGGGGAATCTCGCTTGGACGTCTGGGGTTGCTTGAGGCCGGAGACTCTGTGCTGGCCCTGTCGAAGCCGAATGCCCACATGCCATCCTTTGGGCTGTATGGAGACCCAAAAACAGTGAAGGAGGTCCTCAGGGAAGAGTCCTTATCCAGAACCACAGTGGCTGAGCTGTGGTTCAGGTAGGTGATGGAAGGACTTGAGGTAAGCAGGTCCAGGCAGGCATCAGGTGACTGAGGCAACTGGTTGTGGAAGTATGAGCCATACTCGGCATAGAAGGCCTTATCGAGCGTCACATCGTGATTTCCAGCAATGACTATCTTGGCCTGAAAGTCGGCCCTGTCCATCCATTGCACGGTTTTTGAAAGCTGCACCGTGGCGTATCTATGTCAACAGGGCGAGGGCGACCGTTTGTGAATACAGCAAAAGACGACATACCTCGGAGAGGCTGCCTTGGTTCGTCAGATCGCCAGCATGGATGAGGACATCACCCTTGGGTAATTTGACCGTCTGGTTGTGCGTGTCCGAGACACACACAAACCGAGTCCTCCGGAAGCGAGGCTGCGTTTGTGCCTCGCCCTCGGGACTTGACTCCATGGTTTCTGGGAATGGTGACGCCAACACCTGTGGGCACTGGAGTCTGCCACAAAGCGCACAAAACTGCTAGGATCTCACCACATGAATTCTCTGGCATCCGCAGTAGCCGGGGACGACCTGCCTCCAGAATCGTGTCATGAGTGCGATGCAAAAGGTCGGGAGACTGAGGTTGGACTAGAGCCGGTTAAGTAAGCAAGTGACTTGCCCGGTGGAAAACTTGTCAGGAGCGCGCAGGTAAATGTCACCACAGCTGTTCCCAAACGTGAGGAAATTGAATTTCTTTGGCGGCAAGAGGTCGAGAGCAAAGAAGGCAGCAAAGAAAAAAAAGTGGTGATGGATCTTGATGTAGGGAGGGGTTTGGTGGTTGAGAGAAGCCTCAACAGCAGATGTTGAAGCTGCCTGCAGTGGGCGCTGCGGCTGGCGACTGCCTGTGCGTGAGAGCCAACTGGCGCACGGTCCACTGAAGGCATCCACCCACTGTAGGTAGGCCTTGCACGCACCTGCCGAACCCCAACCAACTTGCGAAGCATCAATCACACACACCGTCACACTGAGGCTGCAGTCCCGCACAGGTACGTACCATTCCATTGCTATACCTCCTGCGCATACTCTTGGAACCCTTAAGCATGTAGGTAGGGTGATCATGTCCCTGAGAGGCAGGAGAGGCGAAGGAGCCCGACATGTGAGATCTTGGTCCACGGCCCAAAATTTCTTCATGCTGTCCTGACCGGCCATCTCGGACACAACGCCAGCAGTCGCCCGCGACAGGAATACTCAGCAGCATCAACATAGGCTTGACTGTTGGACACAGTGTCTCCTCAGCATTCATTTCATTGTCAGGGGTCCGCCAAAAGAGAATGAGAGTTGACAGTTCAGGTACGGCAAGGGTCTAGCACGGCACCCCGTCCGCTTGCTGTCTCACCCTTATCAGGTCTATTATAGTTATATTTACGAGGCCGCGCGGAGATATTACACAGAGCTCCACCCTCGCGATGGGTGACCGTGACGATTGGGAGGACGTCGACGACGATGACGTCGAAATGGGCGCCCCAGAGGAGGGTCTGTCAGGCGAGAACGAGACGCTGGATGCCACCTCTGAAGAGGACACCCCCGAGGAGCAGCCATCTCGACTACGCAGCCCCCCAAGACGGGATTGGTCACAGATGGATGAGGATATCAATCCCAACTCATCCTGGGACCGCCTCCCTTACGAGCTGTCCCATAAGATTCTTCGGATACTCGCCGAGGATGAGGCAAAGTCGCACCTGATGGCCGAATACGCCGTCGTCTGCAAGGCGTGGCAGACCGAGATCGAGAAGGTTAACTTCGGCACCCTCGCCGTGAAGCAGACGGACCTGCCGCAGCTTGAGGAGTATGTGGCGGGCCACCGCAGGGCCCTGCTCAGACAACTATGGCTCAGGGTCGAGCTGCCCGAGTACTCGCGCAGGGCGAGGCAGGTCCCGGAGAACGAGCAGGAGCAGGAGGAGAACAACTTTAAGTACTCGGTGGCCCTTTTCGACCTCTTCAAGGTGCTCGAGCCGTGGGACACGCCCGAATTCTGGTCCTTCAGGAACGGCCGCGGCATCAGTCTCGAGCTCAGTGCCTTCTCTCCGAGGTGAGCTCGCTTGTCATGGCCCTCTCTGGCCTTGGGCCACATCGCTCGCCCCGTGCAAATCTGACACAAAGACTTGAATGTAGTGATAAGAGGAATCTGTTTGGCGAGGCAGGACTGGACGTGGATGGGAACTCAAGATACTTCGATTCACTGCTGGACTTCATGCTCCTGGTGCTTCCTGATCCTCAAGGTATCCACGGCTTGCCCATGGTCGAAGTGGTGACCAGCTTTTCTATACTCCGGCGCAACTTCCGCAACGTCTCAGCCACGTCACTGATACCAGTATTGAGATCACTACCTCGTCTGAAAGAGGTGCGCTTCGAGCCGTGGCAGCAGGTGGACCAGCCAGCCCAGGAAGATGTAGACAGCGGTAAGCCGCCACTGCACAAAGACCAAGCCCCGCCTGGACAACCCCGCTAACACCTAGCGCTCACAGAACTCGCCGGCCAGATGCCCTTCTGGCCGACCACGCTGAAACGCATCAGCATCTTTGAGCACTTCGGCGCTTTCGACCAGAACGACATGTGGGACACGCGCATCCGCTTTCCCTTCCTCGCACACGGGTTGCGGCGGCTCAGCACGCACCTCGAGGAGCTCAGCGGCTCTTTCGTGGTGGACGCCAAGGACTTCTTCCAGCCGTGGGCCGACCTGAAGCCCGGGGTGGCGCCGCCGACCGCGAACCCCCCGCCCTCCCTGCCGCGGTGGAAGCACCTCCGGTGGCTGACGTTGACGTCGCGGATGATCGCCGAGGTGGCCTTCCCAGACGAGGTCAACGGCCTCCTGCGGGCGGCGGGGCTTGCGGCGAGGGGGATGCCAGCTCTGCAGGCGATGGAGCTGTACAACGCGACGCGGTGGGACGCGGGTGTGTTCCGGTTCCTGGTGGTCGAGAACACGGGCGTGGTTAGCTGGACCAGCACATGGGACTTCCGCGTGGCGCCTGCCGTCAAGAGGGTGTGGAGGGAGACGGCGCTGCTGCTCACGAGAAAGGAGCCGGTCATCTTTGACGAGGTGAGGATGGCCGACTACATGGGCGGGCCCGAGGGGTTCATCCACTCGGAGCTCGCCACGCGCGAGCTGGTGCTGCACCCGGCATCGTCGGTGGAAATGATGGGGGACAGGCCGTTCCCAGACCCGGTGCTGCGGCTGCCGCCGGTTTGAGCGCGCCCGCCGAAGATTGCCTCAGCTGCCCACCCCCGGGGGGTTAATTCTCCGTGGGTGGTAGTGGGGATGAGCCACCTTAGGGAGGGCCCCTGTTTGGGGGTGGGGGGGGGGCGCAACGGTCCTGCCCGTGGGAGCTTCGAAGAAAGAAGCTCAGTGATGATGCTACGTCTGCAGTCGCCAGTCAGGTTGCTTTTGGAGGCTCCGAAGAAAAGAAACCCGGCGTCGATGCCATGCCTCGGGTCCGCAGTCGGGTTGCCAAGGGTCGTACTTCCGACACATGGTTGGTACCACATGCTACCGTATCCCGGACTTGCAAAACTCTGACACAAACTCTCAATGAGCCATCAGGGCCGGAAGATTGCGCATCGGTTTGGGTGCTCGGTTGCGACTCTGAAGCTGAAGGGGGCCTGTTTGGTAGCATCTTGGACAACGGGCGAACAGGTGGGCTGACAGCATTTGTGCCGTGCTGCGTGTGCGTACTTCATAGCGGCACAGAAAAAGCAGGAATGGGTGCGGCATCGGCCCGTGAGGCATATACGGAGTACGGAGCAGTGTGCACCGCACCATTGAGGATGCAGTGTGATGGGTCCCCGCGCAAGGAACGTGCCTGGCGTCAAAGTCTGTCTATCTGTGCAGGCAGGAGAGCCGCCGCCGGTGGATATTTTGTCTCGGCTCCTACATTTCTTCACCCCCCAACCCCCCCGGGGGTATAATGTGCATGTAGTCCAAATTGGCTCACCCACCAGAACGTGCGCGTGTGGGAGCTGCAGGTTCTTGGGGTGTGTTCGATATACATGTGTTGCAAGTGTTGTGCCTATCGTCTGTTCTGATTGCAGGCAGCGTCAGCTTAAAACAGGACGATCTTATATATCACGTCCGAGCGGCAGGCCGGCCTGTCGAGAACCCAGAGAGTGGGGCAGTTCTAAGTTCAAACAGTCTGCTGTGTGTTGTTCACGCGTGTGTGTGTCTGTGTGTGCATTTTCGTCTCCCCACCCCCTTTGGCAGCACATGTGCAGCCACAGACAAGTAAGCCCAGGGACACGGACCACCACTTTCTTCAGGGATTACCCCCCCCCTTTTTTCTCGAAGGCCCGGGGAAGACGGACTGAATGTAACCCTTTCCCAGGCACGGCTTCGAGCCCGTCGGCGAAAACAGATCCCTGCGACCATGGTGGGCAGAACGAGACGGGCAGGTACTTTGCTTTGGGGGAGGTTTGTCATGCTATTTTTTTTTTCGAGATACGTATGCCAGAGGATGATAACAAGGCATACATACGTAGGTCTTGTTATTGGCTCGACGGGGACTTGCGCAACCCCAAGGGGTTGGTTTAGTCTACAGCAGCTGCCAGAAATGATGACCAGAGGACAAGACGAGGGCACGCCTTCCTTTATGCGGGCGCCGGCTGCTTGGGTCTTTGAAGGTTGGAATGCCGTCATGATCCTATTGGGCCTGGGCCGTGTCACTTTTGAAGCTTGGACGGGATTTACACACCAAAAGGTTTCTTTTTAGCTTGCAACCGTCGTTCCAGGGCTGCCGCAGTTGAAAACGGTTTTGGAACAGGCTTCTCTCTGCCCATTTGTTGTTGGAATCCATCTACTTTGCAGCCTGTGAGATGGTCCGGGCGCAGGCTCTCTCTCTCTCTCTATCTTTTCTTTTGTTCCCTGGCATGCAATCTCTTTCTTGGCTGAAAACCGTTGACGGGCTGGTATCACACAACTCATCTCGGTGAATCAATGCGTTGATTTGATTGCAGCAGGCAGGATCCAGGACCCGGGACCCAGGACCAGCCAGCCAGCCAGCCAGCCAGCTGCCAGAGGGCACAGATCACGGTAGGGAGTACCGGAGTACCTGGGCACAGCCTCAACTTCAAGCCAGACCAGACCTGGGCCGAGTGCCGACCTGATTGCCTCTTCGTTTTTTTCCTTCTCTTTCGGTGTGTCGCTGTCTTGGTTAGCATACCAGGCAATCGAGCCTGACTGACAGGCAGATAGACTGGCAGACTGACTGACTGATCGATCGGCTGACCGACTCTTGTTTCCTTCTCTCATTGTTTCTTGTCTAATCGCCACTTGTCTGGTGGTCTCGATTCTCGAAACAATCAGCCCCAGTACAAGCCACATCAGCCAACCGATCCAGACCGATCAGCACAGCATAGCACATCGCATCGCAGCACAGCAGAGCAGACCCAGACCCAGACGCCAAGTAAAGCGGAGCGGAGCAGACAGCAGACAGCAGACATTCGGTCAAAGGTCACTCGAGCAGTTCACGGCCACTGTCACGGGTCTATCTCTGGGCTCATCTCAGGCAATCCAGATCCAGATTGGGCACATGGTTACAGTTGCAATTCGACGAGATCCGAATCAATCGCCCAATCTCCCTCCCCGCTGCCACCCACACCCTCTCGCCCTGCCTCTTTTCCTTTCCAATTGTGGCCGCAGCCCACCTGTTTTTCTCTTGCCTCTTCTCTTCTCTTGTACCGTTCCTGTCACTTCTCACAAGACACCCCTCCCCCCCGCCGACAAGCAGCTCGCCAGCGGATAGGCGCTGCTGCTGCGCTGTACATGCATGCACACCGAGCCGACTGAGGGTCCTCCTAACTTCAGACCGAGAGAACCCGCCCGTCTCGAGGCCTGTCCAGTCCAGCCAGTCCAGCCAGTCCAGCCTGTCAGCCTAGCCTAGCCCGCGGGGAAAGCCGACCGCCCTCCGCGCCCCGCCTTTTGGCCTTTTGGCCGTCGTCTCTTTTCACCGGCCGATGCCAGTCTCAAGTGCTCTCTCGGCCTCGACCCCTTCTGGCTCCTCAGCCCTCGTCGCTTGCTCGCTTGCTTCACTTGCGGGCCCAGCAACACATTGATTGATTGGCCCAGCGCCTGCAATAATATCGGCAGTACCGACCACTTTCGACCCTGCCCACCACACCTGGCCATCTCTGCCGTTTCCAGATCTTCACACCACTCCCTGCTGCTTACCTGCCTGCTGCACTGCTGCACTGCTGTGCTGCTGCTGCTGCTAGCAGACCCAAGCTTCGACACGCTGCATCCATCCTCCGTCCGTCCGTCCGTCCTTCCTCATCCGACCACCCCGACACCACTGCCGCTGCGTCAATTGAAGTCTGCGCCTTGTCACTTTGCTGGCCCTCCGGCGGCACGAGGATCCAGTCTCAATTGTCTCAGCGGCACGAGGATCCCAAGCAGACGGGCCATTTCTCCCTTCCCCCCTACCGCCTCCGCCGCCGCCGCCCTCGCCCTCCCTGCCTAATCTCCACGTGCAACCCCCGAAGGGCTACTGCGCGACATCATGTCCGCTTTGTCTGCCGTCCAGACGGCCACCACCTTGACTCCTCCGAGCAGTTCTCATGGCGATGGCAACGGCTTCTCCTGGGACTTTACGTCTGCAAAGCAAGAGGTGAGCTCGCCACCCCCGTCCCCACTCTCTTGTAGCCTCCCGAGATTAGCACATCATGTGTCTCCCTCCGTGAGGGGTCACATCACACACTGACCTTGTCCGCCCAATGCACCCAGAACCCCCCCTACCATGACAAAAATGCCCTCAAGACTGGCGCCACAAACGGAATTTACAGGTCACCTCACCTCACAAGGGACGGCAACGGTTCGGCATTGGAACTGGACACATCGTCCAAGGCCTCGAGCGGCAGAGATCAGGTGAACGGATCAGGTGCAGTCTCGCGGTCACACAGCAATCTTGACGACTCGGACGACGCCGACGACAGGCCCGACAATGTAGTCAACGTGCCCTTCGACGATGATTACCATCGCAACGGTCGTACGCAGACGAGGAGCAAGGACCAGCTGGACATGCCTGACGAGGACTCGAAATGGATCCACAGTGAACTGCTAAAGAAGATCGAGAGCCAGGAGCTGCAGGCCGCCGGTATCCCCCCACCCCAGCCTCGATCTCGGAGCAGGCCGAGGGGTGACAGGAGCCAGAGCAGCGCCAGGAAGCCCATCCAGGACAATGCGTCAAGACCTAGGAAAAACTCGTCGCACGCCATGGAGCCAAAGACCCCTGACACGTCCGAGGCCATCAACGGCTGGGACTCGAGACCCATCGAGGAGGCGGATGCTGAAGGGGACGCGCATGCTAAGCCCGCCGGGAGCTCCCGCATCCCTGTGCCCAAGAAGAGCCCGCTGCCACTCCCCACACAGCACCTGGAACGGGACAAGCTGATCAAGAGGGAGAATAGCCCCGAGGAGCTTGAGAAGAGGATAGAGATGCCCAAGGCTCGCTCGAGGTCTAATAGTACAACCTTGAAGAACCTCGAGCCCTCGCCGACCATGAAGCCCCACCCGGCTAAGCGCGCTGCGACCACGGACCTGTCTCCCAAGAAACAGCCGACGCCCACCGTACCCCGAAAGGGCTCTGCGCCGGCCAAGTCGATACCGCCCGAGGCCCGTGGCAAGGTCAAACCGAAGCCCAAGAACGGGGCAAACAGCGGACGGCCCTCCACTAGGTCCGGGGAGCGCGAGCTGTCCGGGGGCTCCAGGCCGATGGAAGGCGACCCGCCATGGCTGGTGTCAGCATACAAGCCCGACCCCCGCCTGCCGCCAGACCAGCAGCTCCTGCCCACCGTGGCCAGGCGGCTGCAGCAGGAGAAGTGGGAACAGGAGGGCAAGTTCGGGAGCGTCTACGATAAGGACTTTAGGCCACTCACAGGCGACGGCTTCCAGATGCCGGAGAACATGCCATCGTCCACGTCCTCGTCCGAAGACGTAGCGAAGCAGGACGACGTGGTGAGGCACGAGGTAGAGAAGCCGGCCGACGACTGGCCCTTGAAATCACCAGACACGCCCAAGAGCCCTGCGTCGCCCGGAAAGTCCAGCTCTTACTCCACAATGCCCAAGATCCAGGACAAGCCACCTGCGAGCCCGTTGTTAAGCCCCAAACAATCCTTGAGGCCAGTCGAGTCTCCGGCTCCGGAACCGATGCAGATAACAAGGGTGCCGGATATACCAGAGAAAGATCCGGAACAGACAGGCAAGAAAGAGAAGGGAGGCTGTGGCTGCTGTATTGTGATGTGATGCAACCCACCTGTGGCAACAGAATTTGAGCTTGGATCGTGGTACGAGTCCCGGCCAACAGCAAGCCATTCCCACCTTGTCGTCGAAGCAGGCGCCCTCAACTTCCGGCACACCATCGACCTCAGAACACCGAGAACCCAACTCATCCGCACCTTCAGCGATCCCACAACACACCCCGTGTTCCGATATCAGACCCATATAGAGCACCGCGACTGCTCAGTCCTTGACGATATAACGATTTCATTTTGCCTTTTCCACACCTCAAAGATTGTCTATACCTCCTCAGCCAACCACAGGCCATTACACCCGGAAAGCGATTCCTTTTGTAGTCTTTTTAATCTTACTACTGCCACTTTTCCAGGGAGCGCACAACTCAATAAGACTCCTGCCTGGGGCTCAAGTTCTGGCCCTGTGTCTTTTTGCTGGTTTCCTTTTTCCTTTCTCTTGTGAGTGCGTGGGAGTCACGGTTTTTGGGAACGAAATGCGCCTTTTTTTTGTCTACAACTGCATGTTAGGGGCGATTTTGTGTTTTTGCTTTGACTACATTTCTACCTGGCATTGCGTCTTCAACCAGCGACTTGTACCATATTACCAGCCGGACACTCCGAGGAAGTCCAGACTGGGAAACAAACAGCCCCCATGAAAGCTGCCACCACCGACGCTCCTGCGGTAACCCGAGTTCCTCTCACCTGAATGGCCGCCGGCCCACGCAGAGTTGTCTGCAGTGCGTCACCCGCCTCTCGCAAACCCGATGGGATGAAACCGGTCCCGCCTTTGAGAAGGCCACACAAGCCGAGATCGGGTCGGCTGGTCACCGGAGAACGGACACTTCTATGGCGGGACGTGGGGCTTGCTGCACTATGATACCCTCTGCTATTTCGTCGCCTCCCCTGCGCAACGACGCAATTTGGGAGATCACTGGGAAAACACATACACACAGTTGCAGACATTCACATCCGTCACACATACACATGCACGAACTCGCGCACACGCAATCATCAGCAAACAACAAACTCACGACATGGGGAACAGGGATAGAGCCAGAGTGACGGTAGATGGGCTGTGTGTGGGCTGTGGACATATACCGGGACCGAGTACGACATCTTCAAACATTCAAGCCAAGGAAACGGGACCCTCATCAACTCGGTATGAGAGATAGCCGCGAGGAAAACAAAAAGGAGATAAATGCTGTGCAGCTTTGTGGCAAGTGGCAAAGGGGGATGGAGAGAGAAAAGGCGACTCATTGTGGAAGGGAAAAACAAAAAATTGAACATTATTCTTGAAACCCCACCGCGATTCACTCCGTGTGCCACCTTTTTTCTTTTCCCCGTTCTTGCTCGCCCTCGCTCGCCGCTTTAGAATCTGTCGCCGCTCCGTGACTTGAATTGGCTACTGAGCGGTTTGTAAGGGCAGGGAGGGAAGCTGCGTCCTTTGTGATCTGGGCCGGCCGCCCGGCCAAGTCACTTGTGCAAATTTGCCTGGACGGAGCCTGTAGGGCGTTTGTCCTGTGTACGAAGTGTGATGTGTGATATGTGATGTGTGCGTGTGTGGTACGTGTGGTACGCGAAGGAAGGAAGGCATCCCGGGCTTTCGGTCCAAACAAACCTTGATCTTTTTTCGATACATCATCAACTTGCCATACTACTTAGCCCCAACACAGCATTCCTACCTAATTCTTCCTGTGTGGGTGTGAACGTGGAAAGTCGAGTTGATACAGCAAAATGTGCGTCCACATCTATCTGCCTCTCCTCTGTCTTCGCCAACTGGTTTGGTTGGTGGGGTTGCTCGCCACTGGCAGGTCTGGTCCACACGAACCTTTGTTCCACGTGGATGATGGACCCCCCCCCAACATGGGACAGACAGACAGGCAAAGAGAAACGAGTTCATTACCCCACACCCCTTTCTCCCGATCGATTAGGCTTGTTTCCTGAGGTTTCGGGACTGGGGAGCTAAAGGAATGACTCGCAGGATGTCCAGTTGGGGGGGGGGGTTGGCGGGGTGCGCAAAGGGTGATTTTTTCTTAAACGCAACTAATGGTTTTTTTTCTCTTTTCGTATGTGCGTACAATGCATTGCTTATGGGAATGAATGGGTGGGTGGATGGGTTACTAAGTAAGATATAAGGAGGCCATGACTTTGTTCTTGCCCCGTCTCACACACAGTCAGCTCCCGACACCAGCTCTGGCCCCCCCCCTCCCAACGGGTGCTCGGCGGGCACGATGAAAAGGGGGGAAGGCTGGCGCGGGCAGTTCGGAATTCGTATAGCATATAGTATAGGCTAGGTAGTTATTTTATCATATGATGACAGGGATGGTGTCGTGCATGAAATATGGGCATGAACAGGTAGGTACTTGATTAACCTGGGTCATGACGTGGACCGGCAGGCCTTGCCCGAGCCGTACCTGGTCAACCTGCCCAACCTGCCTGTCTGTCAACCTGTCAGCCAGGCTGCTGCAAGTCATGGCGAGCCAGCGCAGGTGGGAATGGGGGCAAGATGGTCACACACACACACACACACAAGACCCGCACGCGAAGCGTTTTGCTTTCGGGGGGCCGAGGCATGTCGTGTAAACCGCCCGCCTCGGTGCCCTCTGTGCTGCCGGGTTTGGGAGTTTACCGATCCATGTCGGCATACGACAGGCTCGGCATGGATGCTGCAGCACTACTCGATGAGCTGGGCCGACTGGAGAGCCGTCGTGAGATGTAAATAGAGCACCCCCGGCTCAGGGACCTGGGGGAGGAAGTGGGAACCGGATGGGTAAGCATGCGGATGGCCACGAGGAAATGATGGGGTGGGTTTTTGGGTGGCACATGTGGGAAATTTTGGCTGCCGCATGTTGCAGTCAGTCGGTGAGTACGGAGTCCCTGGTTACTCTGATACCTCGCCCCCATCACCATACGCCCCTTTACCGAGTGGAGGAAAAGGTCAGTCCATCAGTTCCGGCGTGAGCTGCCGCGAAGGCAGCCAAGTCTGTGAAGAGGAGCCGGTGTCTTGTGCTCAGGTGTATTTTTGTACACAATTTACTATTGCCGATATTGGTAAGATCGATCTTGCTAATTACCAAAAGGTACTTAAGTAGGTATAACCCTACCGAGGTATCGAGCGTCTTCGCCTGTTTCCATTCTTGCTGCGCTGTTCAATGTCTGTGTAGGCGGCCGTGGCGGCCAGGGCGAGGATGGCCGTGAGCTTCATTGCGGAAGAGTTGATGGGTATGTTCGGGAAGACTCGGTGAGGGGGATTAGATGGTGGGATTGTCTGAGTGGATTGGGCTCTGCGGTGGTGATGGTGAGAGAGAGACATTGGCCCCCCACGGCGGAAACCCATGAAGTTTTAATTGCCAATAACTATGATATAACTGGCCATTCCAGTTAAACTCATTCCTATCACTTTGGATTTGATACTGTTGTACAAGTATTAACTAGTGGAATGATCTTGATGCACTGTCACTGGTTGTTGCAATTCTTGCAACAGGCTTTAAGTCTGCCGATTACGGTGTCGAGGATATGAACAGAAGTATTTGAGACGATGCTTCAATGGCCTAAAACATTCAAGTTCGCCATCTCTGGCAACACAGTTAAATTGATCAATGCGATGCCTTGAGTATTTGAGGACGCTTTTATAATCGTATTCATATACCGCAGTTACTAAGTAGCCCGCGGGCTCTATCGGCGTTTCCCCGGCGCCAACGAAAAGAATATCATGATCATCCCTATCCACAACCCGCCCTGAACCCGACCCAAGACTACTGTAATGTTCGCCCACCCCGTCCCACCCCAATCGGGCACATGATCGCTGATTCTATGTGGGACATGGCCACCGAAGCCGCCGCCGACGCCCTGTGACCTGGCGTCCGTAAGCACTGGAACCACAAGCAATGTCGTGCATCCAAATGTCTTGATTTCTTTGGCTCCGGCAGAATGGAGCGGGGATATTGACGTAGCTGTTGGCCGAACCAGGGATATCCACGCCAAGAAAACCAAGAGGCTGCGTTGGAGGACGCTTGCGATGGCAAGGTGTTGTTAAGCTGGTCATTATATAAATGGTGTATCAGATGTACTCTGTGTGCTCCTCGGAAGACCTAGACGGACCCCGGGCGGCCGTCACCGGCTTCTCACGCCAGCTGGCCTCGTACCGCGCCAGGCATGGCCAGGCTGGAGTGGGTGTCGGCAAAGAACCCGGCCGGGTCCGCCTCGATCTGGGCCACGGTGAAGCCGGCACCGGTGTCGGCGCCTTCCATGACGACGCCGGTTGTGAAGGGCCCCGTCATGCAGCCGACGCTGTTCATGACCCCGGCGGCGGGGTCGCCGACGGGCACGGGGTTCGGGAAGGCTATCCTCGGGGGCCCGGACTGGCCCACCGCCGCCTGGTGGATGTGTGTCGCCGTCACGGCGGGCGAGGCGAAATCCCCCTGGAAGTTGTTGAGGGTGATATTGTAGCAGATTGTGTCGGTGGCCGCGTTGAGGCCAAAGTTGAAGGTCCCCGACGCGCCGGCCAGGCCGCCAGTGGGTGTTGTCCCTTCGACGACCTGCTCGGGCACGGCATTGACAAGCATGGTTGTCGAGAAGGTGAAGAGCCCGTTGGCATCGCCGGCGCCGGCCGCGGCCGGCACCACCGGAGCCACCTCGGGAGCGGCTGCCGGGGGGACTCCGGGTGCTGCAGGGGCTGCGGCGCCGGCGCTGAGGTCGATCTGGGAGATTGTGATCTGGATGGCGGAGTTGCCAGTCCCACCGAGCTGGATGGGCTCGGTGGTTGTTTGTCGTACAGCGACAGGCGAGGCATGAGCGCCCAGCGCCAGGAGAGCAAGTGAAGAGAGTGTTGGCTTCATCATGGTTTCACGGAAATGACAGTACTAAGTAGTAATAAAAAGAGTATTTTGAATTGTAAAAGAGTCGTAGAATTGAAAAGAGTGTCAGTTCTCTGTGTGTAGCTCTCAAGACGATTGTTTGGTCTTCCAACTTGTGCGACTAGAATGACCACGGGGCCCGTCCCAGCTGCTTTATATCACCTTTGCCACGCACCCAGAGACCCGCAGAGAATCACACAAGGCCCAAGGCGCACAAGAAGGACAAAACATCTTCGGCCTTGATCGGCCAGTCCAAAACGAGGGCGCCCAGCACGGGTGGCCGTCTCCTGAGGAATTGGCGGCAGCGATCAGGACGCCGCCGAGTACTTGTACCAAGGCGTGAAAGTCTTGACCAACACAAAGGGGGTCACTGGCGAAAGCCTCCGACGTGTCGGAAACACGTGCTACCGCACTCATTCGCGACTTGGCGGGCGGCTTGGGAGGGTCCAAGCTGTCTCGGGGCGGTGTACTGCCGGGGCTAGGGCTGGAACTCTCGTGTATTCCGCATTGGCGCCGAGCTTGTCATCTCCTGGAGCCGCAGAAGTGACCATGGGTGATGCACAGTTCCTCTTCATGCTGGCAGGAATGAATTGATGATATCTAATAGGCCCTTTCGGATGTTTCTCTTCCGCGCCATTCAGTAGAATAGTTGTCTGTCCTATGAAAGACAAATATAGCCTGGATATATACTGCACTCGCCAAGATACTTACTTAGAGTATTCAAGTATGCAGGCTCTGAGAATGGCCACCCAAACATGCAACCGAGATTTACAGCCAGACATTTCTCAATGCCAAGGGCGGAACGAACGTCCAGCCATCCTATCAGGAAATCTCTTTTCTAGGTTGCGAGCCTCTAGCCCGGTAGGGTACCCCCGATGACACTTCTATATCTCTCAGGATACACCGCCTCTGTTGTAAGGTCTCAACGAGAATCATGTGAGAGTATACTGGTGTTGGCTTGAACAATACTGTATCGCCAACACCACGAGATAAACTTACAACACTGGTATATATTACCGAATGTCCAAATTCCCTTCGTGATGAGGCAGTGGATAATTTACATATATGTAGGCTTGGGCTTCGGCCACGGAGGGAGTCGGAGTGCTGTTTCAAAGTCTAAGCTACCTAGGCACCTAGGTAATCCAAGTACTTCTGGCCGCCTCGCCACATTTACATCGGCGGCGCGAGTGGCGGCCGATTTTGGATGCTGGTGTGCTCCGGATTCGCCGTCTCGGTGCTGAGACCAGGTGGTAGCCCAGTGTCAGCAGTGGGCAGTGATCATGATGGATCTGATCAATCAAGCCCATTGCCACGAATCAGCAAGAGACCATGGTGTTTGGTGAAAAAAAGTTTTTTTTTTTTTATTTTCCAAAAAGAAAATAAGACTGCCCCAACAAAATGTTGTACGCTCTCACCATTTGATGACCTTCGCCGCCACCAGAAGTCCCACCACCACACCAAATATTAGAAGGCTTGTAAAGCCAGCAATGGGTGGGGCCAGGGTGAGGTAAGGGGAGGAGCGACAGAGATGGGTAACAGGATGGCAGAGGGGTCAAGTAGGTGTGGTAGCACTGGCCATATGTGTGAGATGACGCGAAGAAGTAGATAACTGTAGCGGAAATGCACAGGAAGAGATGTGCGTAGAAAGAGATGGGAGGGTGACCGCCGACCTGAATGTCGCAGGTCCATTTGGCATGTCCAATGTCACATCATGTCCGTCGGCCGATATGACCTTGTATGGTCCCGCCCATCCTTCTTTCTCCCGCCACACGCGGACCTCGCGTTGCAGTGGGAGCTCTGTGTTGATAAGAGGTTCATTCCTGTTGTTCAGGGCGTCCCATATCCGTCGTTCAGCCATGGTTTTCCGCAGCATCTTCATAGCTTTGGAAACAGCGTCCGCCCGTTTCCAATGTCAGGTGGGATGGCGGTGAGCAAGTGGTTCGTTCGATTGATGTAGTAGCTAAGTTGGTTGGGGCCCAGAGGGCCCAGCCTGGAAAACTAAGTAGTTGAGTACCAGCAGTGTTGTACCTGCCGATAGAGAGGGAGACGCGTGAGGAAAGAGACGCGTGAAGAAAGAGAGTCGAAGACATTATTGACGAGGAGGACCTACGTTGACTCCCGGCTGACTCGCTGGCCGTTCCGTGGAGGCGATGACTCGAGGTCGACTTCTTGGCTTGACTGGAGTTGATTGGCGTTCGCAAGAGGGTGAGGCTCGATTGAGGGGGCGCTGCCCTGCACGCTGGGCCGCAGGGCGTCGAGGTTGATGACGATGTCGGTGTCTTCGGTGTGGAGCTGGGACCGCTGTGGCGGGGAGACGAGAGTCTCGAGTTCAAGGGAGCTGGTTGACATGATTGCTGTTGGGTGGTGGAAGATTGCAGTTCTGTTTGATTGTGGCGACGAAGGTGTGTCTTGATTCTGGTGAGAGCGCATGATGAAGAAAGAAATAAGAAAGGAAAACCAGGGAGATGGGGGACAGGAGGCGTTTAAGTATGCCGAGGGACCGCTGGATTCGCGTCTCCCAACCTGCAGTGAGTGTTTACTTCGTGTCTGCCTTGTAGCCCTTGGGACGGGATGTTTTGTCCGGCAGCTGCTCGACTGATCTGAACAGAGAAGGTTTTGGGGAAGGAGTGTCCTCACGTACGGATTGGCCTAGCCAATTGGGTACCGTGGTATTGAACGGTAATGGATGGAGAATAGTTTGCGTGAAAAAGACCAAGAGGAGGAAAAGGAAACAACAAAACAAAACACAAACTTAGATATGGGTCCCTGCCGCCTTACTTTCCGTAATGGTGATTCCGGGATTGCATTGTAGGCGCCCTTCCTGAGGAAAAGGAGGCAGCACTAGCTTCTAAGTGTAAAAGAAAGAGGATTTATACTGGCTCCCTCCCACGTCGAAGAGGCAGATTCTCCCTCTCGCACATCATCAAAAATCCCGAAAGTCTGAAACTGAGCAAAGAATGTCTTACAAACTATCATCAACTCACTGACTATCCTCTACTGAGCACAAATCAACAAGATGCGTTCTCACTTCCAGGCTTTCGTTCTGGGACTGGCTTGTTTCCAGCAAGAAATGCCTCCTTGCTGCACCGGAATCCGTTGTCCTTGGGACGCGGAGCTGGATAACTAGATTGTATGGTAGTACGATAGTCTGGCTGGGGATTTGGGCTTTGGATTCCAGCCCTAGCTCGCCAGTCACACGAGCGTTAGTTGCTTGACACCAGGTTGTCAAGATTCCTAGAAGGCGAGAGCAGCAAACTATGTTATGTGAATGCTGTGGCTGCTGAGCGGCAAAGTCTTGAGGGTTATGCAAGTACCGGCTTTTATGGTCATTGCGAAGTCGAGGCGGTTACGTCTGGATTTCAAAATTTAGTTGAAGCATAATGAGATGGCCTTTGATATATTCTAACTCGGTACACATCACAGCTACTTCCGGCATTTAATGTATCAGAGCACGGCCAGTAATCTCCTCGATCAAAATGTGACCGCACGAGATCTTGGTACAAAAGCCACCTCAGACAGGAGGAGCCTCCAGTGACCAGAGTCTTGTCAGGGAGTCTTCGTAGCCGTTTCCCTTGTTCCCTAGGTCCTATATCCATGATACTTTTCCTTACTTGTCCACCTGCCATGACTGCGTACACCATACCTGGGTATTTATGCGTCCAGGTCCCGGATAGCATATGCATTTCTTGAGTCATAACATGCATAGCTTACTTGTCACGTCTGGCAATGTTGCACTCGTGGAGGCAACCACAGGTTTTCACTGGTATTTTTACAACATAACAGCTATAGAGCTCAGTCATTATCGGTGCTTGTTATATAGGCGCTTCTGTCTTGATCAATAGAAATTCGCTGTCACTTATTTCTTGGTAAAAAAAAGTCACTTTGATATTTCAAAAAATCAAGAATGGATAAACTGTCCACTCCCTTGCAGGAGGAGGCGATTCTTGAAAATCTATGATGAAGAAAAAAATAAGCGGAACGTGAACCACTGCTGATGCGGAACATTTGAAGGATCACGCCCGGATAGTAATAGAAGTGTTCCAACCCAATTCAAATATCTTGCTTAACATCATGGACCCCCATTTCAGCCTGCCCCCCCATTTCAACACCCCCACATTCACATACGCATATAAACGCATCTATACCCACTCCACAGAAAAACTTAAATATCTTAATAAGGGATTTTTTTCTAATTACTAAACTTTATATATAACTTAACTAAACCATCATAAAGCAATATTCTAAAAATAAACTTAATAATATTATTATAGTAATTAAGAATAGTATACTAATTAACTAAGCCTTTAAGATCTGATATATTCCCTAAACTACCTTTTATAATCACCTTAATAGCTATATAAGCTATTATAAAGCTTCCTACCCTTAGCAGCTTATTTCTAAAGTTTAAAAGGCTTAATTAGCTTTATTTATTATTAATTAGAGTTAATTAGGGCTTACCCTAACCTAGTTTAATCTATAAGATCTAATAGCCCGTCTTTCCTTTCTAAATAAAGACTACCCTCCTCTTAGAAAATATTAGCTTTAGGGCTTCCTTTCTTATCACCCAGAACTTTAATTAAGGAGAAATTAGTATATTAAAGCCTTAAGGATTTAGGCAGCTATAAAGGCAAATATCAAGTCTTAGTTTAACCTCCTTAAGCTGCCCATTATAAAATCAATCAAACCAGGCAACCACTGGAATACTAATAAGAGCGGGATTATAAAGGGTTGCTTAAAAGAAGCCCTTATCTTCAACTATTCAAAGGGCAGCCTAATTATCCAATTAGACTATAATCCCCAAGTATAAACCTCCTTCCTCAAGTATATTAACGCCTTAGTTGGGGTACTAGTTCTGATGAATATGTGCTATAAAATAGCATTCAGTTCAGCGTGTGTTTCGGCAGGGTCGCAGTGTGGTGCCCTGAGGCGAATTCGGACAATTGACAGTGGTCTGGACAACTTTGTATTGAATTAAGTTGGGCTTCTGTAAGCCCTCCTTATATACCCTCCGACCTCGTCTCACCCCTGGGCACGCTGCGGTAGGCTCTGGTGCAAATTTGCAAATGCCGGAGAATTCGCCCTTCCAACACACCATCTTTGGTTCCAAGCCACCAGCCAACCATAGCCCTGGCAATGCCCAAATTAAGTACATACAAACTTCAGAAATCAAGCTATCTAATGCATCAAGTTATATACTTTTTGGGTAAGAAATAAGGGTAATGCAGAGGTCTGAATTAAGGTGCAAATGCAGGCCAAAATAATCGACTCACGGCCACCAAACTCATCTTGCGTCGCGCACGCACTGGGCGTACTTAGCGAAAATCGCCTGACTCGCAAGTCTAGGGTAACTCCTTGCTAGAAAGTCTAGGGTAACTCCTTACAAGAAGTCTAGGGTAACTCCTTNCAATATAATACCTCTATAATTATAGTAAAGTAATAATTTCTTTATTACTATTAGCAAGTATATAAAGAAGCATTTATAGCTTTAAATATTCATTCTAAGTAAAGGGTAATAGGATTATAGCTGGTTAATTAAGTAAGAGGGCTCTTAAGCAACTTTATCCTTAAAAACTACTAAATAAAGAAAAGATCTCAAGATTCTAATACTAGGAATAGCTTTATTAATAAAAATAAAGCACTATACTCTTTTTCCCAGCCCTAAGAGCCTATTTTTCAAACGCCCAGGTAATCACAAAAGTTAAGGTTATTACTCTACATTTATACTTATAAGAAATACTTAAGCCCTATATAATAATACCTTTTTAGAAAAATTATTAAGGGGTTGTGGCAATAGTAGTGTGCAACAGCACAATGGTGGGCTATCGCTACAGCCACCGTACTGTAGCCAGAGGACGTAGTTGCTTACTAAGCAACTACCACCCACTATATAGACCCGAGATAGCTGGCGGGCTACGCCCACTGCACCCACTACTCGAAAGACAGAGAGAAATATAAGAACAACACCCCACTTGTATTGTAATATGTGACCCATCTAATACTAATTAGTAGTTGCAAGGGCAACCATAGATTAGCAAGGATTGAAGAGATAGATCATTACTACTTTAATAGTGGCTATGCTAATGGTACTAACGGTATTACTCCTTAAAGATACTCTAGTGGTCTTCAGCAATATCGTTACTACCCATTGTGAGAAGAAGAGGGCTCTATATGCATAATGCTATACTCCACCTTTATCTCACGCGCGTCTATCACGCCCTAAGTATCATTAGAAAGCAACCGCGGAATGCATAAGGCTGTATAATGTTGCCAACCTACGGCTACTCTTAAAGATAACGCTGGAGATATCACCACTTCAGCACCCATCAGCAACTACCCCAGCAATCCCCTTAGCAATTAGCTACACCAGCCGAGGTTAACCTTACCAGCCAGCACATCTTTACTACCCCTGCTAACAGCTTACCCCTATATACTTACTACCCCTTATCACTATCTTTTTTACTCCTACTTTGCCCTAATATATCCCTGTTCTTTATTATAATATTATATATTAACTATATGATCTGCATATTATGATAATGAACCCCCATGATGAAGATGACACCCCTATACTATTAGCATTAACAGCTGTATCAACAGTTACTACTGGTCTTAACCTTATCAAATTATTGGATATGATTGAGGATATATCACTCAGGGAGGCCACTGCTAAGATAAGCCTTAACCCCAGTTTATGGGGGGTAGACCCAGATCCAGATGCTCTAAGTAACCCAAGACTATACGCAATCCATCTCAATACCTATATATAAGTATGCCACTAAGCATACATAAGGCACACCAGCTAGGAAGTCTATATTAACTTTAAGGATAACTTTAGGGACTGGAAAGAGTAAACATTCAGAGCAATCCATCGTGATATTTTTACTGCCCTTAAGAAGATACTGTAAAGTAAGGGAATACACCTATGGGTTAATAATAATGTAAAGGCTTTTATGGAACTATTGGAGACAGATTCCTTACCAAAAGCCCTAGCATCCGCATAATACCAGTACTAATAGATGATATGGTTGAAGAGATATCATAACTATATCCCCTTTAACAATAGTCTATTATTTGAGGAATGCTAACTAGCACCAAGCAGCAACAGAGGGATAGGCCCAAGTACCTATAGACCTATATTACAACCTACTGCCCCAGCCGTACCCAGATCTTAGTCCCTATCCCGTCAGCTATAGGGCATGTATAACTATAAGACTTCTGATGGCTATGGATCAATACTCAAGTGGGAGGAATTCTAAGCTGCCTATGAGAAGCACGCTATAATCCCTTTACAATAGCTATATGCTATACCACTAGAGAAGGGCATGTTTGCTAATGTGGCTAAGCATTATTTGGATGATGAGAAATTCACTGGAGCAATGGATGAAGTACTTGATGATAAAATTTATCTCTTTTATAACATCTGCAAAAACAACCAACTATACCCAACTTACTTCCAAGCAGCATTACCCATGATGTTGAAGGGTGAAGCTAAGGATTTTTATATACAGTTAATTACGGATAAGGATATCTTTGCTATAGCATATGCCAAACTCAAGCAATGATTTAATATAGATGGCAGATAATAAGTATATTTAATAATATGGAATACTACTACTTTTGCATTAATATAGTAGAAGAATGAGGGCAAAACCTTATTAGAAATAATAGAAATCTTGATTAAAAATATAAAGTAATACTCCTGAATACTTAGCTATAAAGAAGCACTAGGAGACAAACCACTATATAATAACCTTATCTATACTATATGCAGTATACCCAAGTTCTACTTTATTAAGCTAATAGCCCCAGCTACTGCTAATGAAGTGTGTGATATACTCCGTTATTACGCTATATCATTAGGGCCTTAACGCCCCTCCCGGTTATATACTACAGGGTAAGGCAATAATGATGGACAGAATAGTGATTATAATAAGGATAAAGAACAAGATAATGAGTAGTACCTTGATAGTGACTAGTTCTATCTTAACCGCTAGTATAATAACAACCAGCAGTATGGAGATAACTACCTAAGGAACTCTATATATGGGTAATATCCACCGGGATAAGGCAATTACTATCCTTAAGGCAACTTCTAGCTGCTCTTTAGAGGATGCAACCACCCTTACGGAAGGAATAATGGAAATGGTCTCCTATATAAGAAGAAATGCTTTATTTGCTAGAAGGAAGGATGCTAGTTATTAAATCACTCTTTCAAAGAGCGCTAGAGGGCTAAAGGCATATATATAAACATATATAGCGCTATAGACCAACCCCCTTTAGATAATGAATTTCATGCATTCCTTATTAATTATAAGAGCATTAACTATAAGGGCAACAACTAGGAGAGTACTAGTATGTTTGTTAGTAATACTAAAGCCTGAGAAAACTATATATAGCTGGTAGATCAAGCTTTTCTCTATACCTTTGGTATTAATAATAACGAGGAGGATTAGGATAGCCCCAGCTCTGTGACTAATGAGAATAATGTTGGCAGCGGTAATAATAAAGTGTTATGGACCAACACACATTGGCGGCTGACTACCGCAGAAGACAACCCCGCAGGTCGGGAAGTGGCCCCCAAAAGGAGCGCCCCGCCTGATCCAATCAGGAACGCCACCTTATCAGGGTTAGGGTTAGGGACCCACCATAATCAATGAGATCATTATTGATTCCATCAAGTAACACTTAATCAACAGGATCACCATCAATACTATTAATGATGAATGAAGAGTCAGAACATATAAGGATATAGTTATTACTATATTAGGTAGCTTTTATAGAATAGACTCTTTAGTCATTAATCTAAGTATTCAATCCCAATATTAAATAGCCTTATAGCTAGTAATTACTATTAAATTAAATAATATTACTTAATAACCGCCTAATAATATATTCTAAATATAAACCCTTAATCTTTCAGAATTAATATACTTAGAAACCCCTTTAATTATTATATTTTAATAACTCTTATTTATATATTGTTATATAGACTTTAAGCAATATTATATATAAAACCCTTTATAATATTAGACTCCAGAATAACTACCCCTACTTGCAACCTTCTCTATAAGTTAGACAAACTTGCTAATAATAAGACTATAGACCCTTATATCCAGAAACTAGTTAACAAGGTTGGGCAGTTGCGCCTCCTTATAAAAGGTCAAGCTTAATGCAATACAGAAGTCAAATAGCTTCAATAGGAGATCACCACTCTCCAAGCTAAAGCTAATATTATTAACACCCCAATCTAAATAAAGGAATATATTAAGCTTAACACTCCAGCCCCCTATAATAGAACTGCTAGACAACTTTAAGCACACCTAACACAAGTTAGGGCCTACTAGTGCTTCTATAGGCTAGATATACAGCCTAGCAGAAAAAGGGTTATACATGCATCCTCTTTCCTTAAAGGACAAGCTTTAGCTTAGTTTAAACCCTACCTAACTAACTTTATTAATATAGAATCATTTAAAGCCTGCAAGCTTAAAATGCAGTGGATTTTCAGCAGCTATAAAGGCTATAAAAACGCCCTAAGGTCCCTATTTCAAAACCCAAATGAAGAACGGCAGGCAGAAAGGGACCTAGCGAATTGCAAATAGCGCGATTCAGCAATCAACTATGCAGCAGAATTCTAATAAATCTATACTAAAATTAACTATACTAATAATATAAAGAAATTTATATTCTACCGCAGATTAAAGGATAAAGTAAAAGATAAACTTAGTAAAATTATAAACCAACCTAATGATTTTCTATACTATATGGAAATAGCTATCTAGATTAATAATGGACTTTATAAATAATGCTTGGAAAAGAAAGGACAAACTTCTAAACGAACTACATTCCATAAGTATAAATCTAATATAAGAAAGAAGTATTAGAAGCCAAGCACCCAGTAGGGATAGTACATAGGACCTATAGAACTAGATATTGCCTAACGTAAGGATAAGAAAAACATTTGTTAAACGGAACCGCTCAGCAGGGCGTTGGTACTCCGTGCAAGGAGTTACCCTAGACTTCGTTGTAAGGAGTTACCCTAGACTTTCTAGCAAGGAGTTACCCTAGACTTGCGAGTCAGGCGATTTTCGCTAAGTACGCCCAGTGCGTGCGTGACGCAAGATGAGTTTGGTGGCCGTGAGTCGATTATTTTGGCCTGCATTTGCACCTTAATTCAGACCTCTGCATTACCCTTATTTCTTATCCGAAAGGTATATAACTTAGTGCATTGGATAGCCTGATTTCTGAAGTTTGTATGTACCTAGCTTGGGCATTGCTAGGGCTGTGGTTGGCTAGTTGTTTGGAACTAAAGATGGTGTATTGGAAGGGCAAATTTTCTAGCATTTGTAAATTTGTACCAGAGCTTATTGTAGTGTGCCTAGGGGTGAGACGATGTTGGAGGGTATATAAGGAGGGCTTATAGAAGCCCAACTTAATTCAATATAAAGTTGTCCAGACCATTATCAATTGTCCCAATTCGCCTTAGAGCACCACACTGCGACCCTGCTGAAACACACGCTGAACTGAATGCTATTCTATAGCACAAATTCATCAGACTATTGTTATAAGATACTTTAGTTCTATCTACTATATTAAGTCTATAGGGTTCCTTTTTCTTATGCTATAATAGGTAATATCTGTTTACTACCTTTAGGGAAATAAAATTCCCTTATACTTCACTATTAATAAGTGCTAAGTATATATGAACTCCTAGTTCGATCTAAACCGTTAGGTAGCTATAGTTACTCATTATTATATATAAGTACCTTATAATATAATTAGTTGCTGCCTAAGGTTTTATAGATAGCCCTTCTAGTTTTTTAACTATTTGTTTGCAGCTAGAACCTCCTTAATGCTCTTGAGATTTCACTTTATAATATTTTATAATTCTTATAGATTATTAATTAGCTATTATATACTATAATCCTGTTCCTTTATTATTATAGTTTTAAGCAGCAGCCCCTATTATTTTAGTAGATATTAGTCTTAAGCTTTATTGAGTATATATACCTTATAGGTTGGTTTATTATAATTTGCCTATCCGTTAGGGTTCTGGAGGTATTCTAAAGGTGTGTAGGAGTTCAGCCTTATCAGGGCGTATCCCGTCTTATTATATTTTTAATGCAGGTATTAGTTCTTAAAATTATTATACTTATATATATATTTAATATCCTTACCTAAATATTATTAGGGAAACCAGTTATACTTAATTTTCTCCCTTATATATTCCTTATATTTATTATAAATATATAATACCTAAGAGATATCTTTATATTTATTATGTAATAAGCATATGCATCCTGTATCTCTTGGTCTCCTATATTCCTAGGTAGATTATCCTATAGTTTCTTTAAAAGGTCTCCCTATAATTATAACTGCTATAATATTAGTTCTTAGGGCTAGAAGGGGTGCTTATCCTAGGTAGTCTTATGGTTCCTTCTACTGGGTTTGTGGCGTAAGCAGGGCCTAAGGGATAGGCTTTCCTTCCATCCTGGGGTTAATCTGCAGGAGCTCCTCCTTATTTCCTACTGCTAGGGTTCTTCCCTGCTTCCTTAAAGCGTTCTTAGGAAACCATCCGGTAGCCTCCTTATTGCTATGGTAAGTGGTATAGCTGTTATTAAAGTAAGTTATCTAACTAAGCAATACATATGCCTTTCTAGAGTTCTAGGGATTCTTCATTAGTGGGATAGGCTGCCATCATACCTTATCTTTCTGATGTTTTTTACATTAGGACTTAGTGCATTAGGAGAAGTATAGACTGTTATGGAGGTCTTCCTTATTAGGGTTATAGAAGTTATATCCTTTATCTGGGTCTTAATCTAAATATACCTAATATTAGTTATAAACAGTTATTCTATAGATATAGTACTTATTTGCAAGTTCCTATTGCGGTTTGGACCTGGGTGGTTCTTATGCATTACAAGTGGCTATATTAGCTTAATAGGTAGCTTTATTAGCCTGTCGGGTTCCTTCAGGTACTAACTTCCAGTCCCTATTTTTCTTTAGAGCCTAACATTTTAAGATGAAGTATTCCATTTTATTGCAGTTGTAGCATTTAATGTTTTTCTTATCCTTATATTGGGCAGTATCCAGTTCCATAGGTCCTGCATGCTATCCCCACTAGGTACTTGGCTTCTAATACTTCTTTCCCATATTGGATTTATACTTATAAAATATAATTCATTTAGAAGTTTATCTTTTCTTTTCCAAGCATTATTTATAAAGTTTATTATTAATTTAGATGGCTATTTCTATATAGTATAGGAAATTATTAAGTTAGTCTATAATTTTACTAAGTTTATCCTTTACTTTATTCTTTAATCTATAATAAAATATAAATTTCTTTATATTATTAGTGTAGTTGATTTTAGCATAAATTTACTAGAATTCTGCTGTATAGTTAATTGCTAAACCGCGCTATTTGCAATTCGCTAGGTCCCTTTTTGCCTGCCGTTCTTCATTTAGGTCCTGAAACAGGGACCTAAGGGCATCTTCATAGCCTTTATAGCTGCTGAAAATCCGCTGTATTTCAAGCTTATAGGCTTCAAATAACTCCGCATTAATAAAGTCAGTCAAATAGGGTTCAAACCAAGCCAAAGCTCATCCTTTAAGAAAAAAGGATGTATATATAACCCTTTTTCTACTAGGCTGTATATCTAGCCCATAAAAGCGCTAGTAGGCCCTAACTTACGTTAGGTATGCCTAAAGTTATCTAGTAGTCCCATTATAGGGGGCTGAAGTGTTAAGCTTAATATATTCCTTTATTTGGATTGGGGTATTAATAATATTAGCTCTAGCTTGGAGAGTAATAATCTCCTATTAAAGCTGTTTGACTTTCGTATTGCATTAAGCTTAACCTTCTATAAGGAGGCATAACTGCCTAACCTTATTAACCAGTTCCTAAATACAGGGGTCCATAGTCTTATTATTAGCAAATTCATTTAGCTTGTAAAGAAGGTTGCAGATAGGGGTGGTTATTCTGGAGTCTAATATTATAAAGGGTTTTATATATAATATTGCTTAAAGTCTGCATAATGATATATAAACAAGAGTTATTAAAATATAATAATTAAAGAGATTTCCAAATATATTAATCCTAAAAGATTAAAGGTTTATATTTAGAATATATTATTAGGCGGTTATTAAGTAATATTATTAACTTAATAATAATTACTAGCTATAAGGCTATTCAATATTAGGATTAAATACTTAGATTAATAACTAAAGAGTTTATTCTATAAAAGCTACCTAATATAGTAATAACTATATTCTTATATGTTCTTCTGATGAATTTGTGCTATAGAATAGCATTCAGTTCAGCGTGTGTGTGTTTCGGCAGGGTCGCAGTATGGTGCTCTGAGGCGAATTGGGACGATTGACAATGGTCTGGACAACTTTGTATTGAATTAAGTTGGGCTTCTGTAAGCCCTCCTTATATACCCTCCGACGTCGTCTCACCCCTGGGCACGCTGCGGTAGGCTCTGGTGCAAATTTGCAAATGCCGGAAAATTCGCCCTTCCAACACACCATCTTTGGTTCCAAGCAACCAGCCAACCATAGCCCTAGCAATACCCAAATTAAGTACATATAAACTTCAGAAATCAAGCTATCCAATGCACTAAGTTATATACTTTTTGGGTAAGAAATAAGGGTAATGCAGAGGTCTGAATTAAGGTGCAAATGCAGGCCAAAATAATCGACTCACGGCCACCAAACTCATCTTGCGTCACGCACGCACTGGGCGTACTTAGCGAAAATCGCCTGACTCGCAAGTCTAGGGTAACTCCTTGCAAGAAGTCTAGGGTAACTCCTTGCTGAGCGGTTCCGTTTAACATAACTGCCTCTACTTACAAAGGTATAAAATTCTTGCATTTAGCTATTAAGCCTCCTCCTCTATAACCTCTAGCTCTTCCTTTAGTCAATAGTATATTAAGGTAACCTTATTCAACTAATTAGGAGTAAGACCTCAAATGTTGCAGTTAGATAGATTAAGGCGGATATAAGTCTAATAGCAAATAGATTCTAAATCTGCAACCTTATAGTCCTTAACTAGGTTGTATTCCTCACAATAAGAATAAGGCATAAGAACAACGCTACCCTTTAAGATAATAGCAAAAAGAAGGGCAGTCTTATACTCGGCAATGGAAAAGGACTTTACAGGATGAGACTTAGTAACCCTACCTAATATAACGAATTAGGAAGGAGTAAATAAGAATATAGATAAGCGAAAACAACTTATAGAATACTTTTAAGGATGAAAGAAGCAAGAAGGGAGATAGTATTATAGACCAACACACATTAGCGGCTAACTACCGCAGAAGACAACCCCGCAGGTCGGGAAGTGGCCCCCAAAAAGAGCGCCCCACCTGATCCAATTAATGACGCTACCTTATTAGGGTTAGGGTTAGGGACTCACTACAATTGATGAGATCGTTGTTAATTCTATCAAGCAACACTTAATTGATAGGATCACCATCGATACTGTTAACGATGAATAAAGGGTCAGAATATATAAGGATATGGTTATTATTACATTAGGTAGCTTTTATAGAACAGACTCTTCAGTCATCAATCTAAGTATTTAATTCCAATATTAAATAGCCTTACAGCTAGTAATTATTATTAAGTCAACAATATTGCTTAATAACCGCCTAACAATGTATTCCGAATATAAACCCTTGATCTTTCAGGATTAACGTACTCGGAAATCTCTTTGATCATTACACCTCGCTTAGAGCATATTTAAAAACTACCCTAACATTAGTTGGGATTTTAATCCAAATAGAGGCTTCCTCCTAATGAAAGCTGGCTATAGTAACCTCCTTAGGGATCTCTATAATATTATTATTTAAGCGAAGCACTTAATTATTAAAGGGATCATAATTAGGAGCTTTAGTTGGGTCTGGTTCTTCCTGATTAGGCTTAATAGGGCTACTCTCTAGTGGTAGCGGCGGTAGTAATAGTGGCTTTACTAGGGCCTTCCTCTTTGCTAGAGCCTTCCTCTTTACTGGGGCTAATTGCTTCGCTAGAGCTGGTGTAGCTGATTTGATGGTTTGGGTGTTCTTTGTAGTAGAGCCGCCTGAGGATATAGATTTAGTATTTCTTTTTTTTTGATGGGGCCATTCTGGTGGTCTTAACTGGACAATTATTAAAGGTGATTTGTTGTTTCCGTTGGGAGCGCAATTGGTAAGGACTTGTGGTTAGGGGCTGCAGATTGGTATATAAAATTAACCTTAGCTTAGGGGTAATACTTAAAGACCCTATTCAGAATATTATCAGCTATAGCGATATATTATGCGAAGAGGGCACTGGACCAACCTGCGTGCAGCTCTAGCAGGGCATTGGTAACCTTAATTGACCCTAACGGTGGGTTATAGGGTGATAATTGACGTTTAGGGGTAACCGCTATATACGCCATGAGAAATACCATGATCCCGAGTGGTGATAGTTGCAAACGTGCGATGATGACGATAACGTTATGTGCGTTGATGCCGAAGGGATGCCGATTTGTATGGGGAACGGGTGTGTGTCAATATGTGCGCGTTACTAGCGCGTTTTTGGCACTCTCGCTTGCAAATCAGAATATGTGACCAACTGATTAGGCGCATCTATGAACACCTTGCTAAAGCAACAATTCTCAGGAGGAAGAGATAAAAGGCACCAAAAGAGAATAAGCTCTAGAAAATTATCTACAAGCTAAAGGGTGGATCTCCTACGGGATGCATGGCACAGTATCAGATGACCAGCATGGCAGGGCGCGTGGCAGAGCGGCACGTTCCGTTTATGGCATATTCCGCCAGGGACTTGTCCCCAGGACCTGGGTGTGGCTTGTCTAGGAGTCTGCAGTCGTAAAGCCACCATTGGCTACCGCTGCACCGGTCGAGACGTCTTGTTAGCATGAGCTAACTTTGGAATTGAGTGGCCGAGCCAGGGAACTTGGAAATAGTCACAGCTTGATTACACCCAACAGACATACGGTCTACTTTGAAGTTTTGTTATCACTGGTCGTCCGCCGATCTCTCAAAACTGTGTTATTTACCTCTGTAACGAGGAAGAGGGAGAAAATAACTAAGAAAGAAAAAACAGTTGACCATTCCAGGCGCGCATGACTACCGGGAGGATAACAGTAGAGGGAGCGCTGCCTTGGCCGCTGCAGCGTCTCTGAACCGGCCCACATGAGAGAATCTTCTAAAGGTTTCATTTGGGTGGAGCCCTTAGGTCGGCAACTGTTTTTTTCATGTAAGCAACTTCATTCACACATGTGCAAACGGATATGGAATTGGTTGGTGTCTTGGTGTCCTGAGTACTTCCAAGTGCTTGCTTCCAAGGTTCCGGTGACACGATTCAGCCCAAAACTTCCGATGTATCTAGGTATGATATGAAAGCCACAGATCTAGGCATCCTTGAGATGTAGGGTCTCTCATTTAGTTAGCACCTTTATGTGGGATGATCACCTGCCTGTCCTTGGGTAGGTCCATGCGGAAAGATCACCGCCATAGCAATAAACTTTGTACAAGTCTGCCTTCACCGGTGGTCTCGCCTGTAACTAGCTAAAGTATTCCCTATGAATTGCCATCAGATTTCGAGGATCTCGCGGGTTCCATCCTCAAAGATCTTAAGTGTCGCCTTCACATCGGCGTCATGGGTTTCCTTGAAGAAGCACCTTGTTCCCCAAACACAAGATCGGCCGTCGTAGATGTTCTTGCCTGCAGTTGATATATGAGTCAGCTACCGAAGCACGGAGGGGGAAGGCCAGGCCAAAGGGTAAGAGCTTGAGATATCTCTGGAAGGTCCTTACAGTGATGGCCACTCAGGCAATATGGGCTCTCGCACCACTGCGCATCGGAGCACACAATACCACGGCTCTTGTGCCAGAGCGCTAGTCGCTCGGATGGCGAGATCTTTGCTTCATGCTGATAATCGCAGTTCTGGTTCTTGTCGCAGCTGCCGCTGAGGTGGTAGTGGTTACAGAAGTTGCGACCCTGGGCACTGGCCTTGTTCTCGAGGGACCTAATCGCGACGGGGTCCGCAGGAGGGAGCCGCTCGTCAACCCTCATGTTGGCAGCATTGAAGAGAGCGTACTTGAGCTTCGGCGGAGGCTTGTGCTTGCTGTAGATGTCAATTACCGGGCCATTACTAAGCTTCGCAGTCACGGCCCAGGTGGACCCGCCAGAGCTGATGGTCCCATTGACACTTCCGCTGCCGTTGGAGACAGAAGGGGTGGAGCTGCTGGAGCCATCCTCCGAGGTAGCATATTGGCCAGTGAAGGGAGTCAAGCCCGGGGCGGGCGGGAAGGGCTGGATTCCGATGTCTAAACCAACTGGCGATACTGGAGACACTGGATATCGCGTGCCGGTGTTATCCATAGGCTCGGATCGGAAAACGCTGGTAAAGGCGACGATGGTGAAACTGAGGCTGACAAATCCAGGGCCAGCGGGCTCAGTGGCGATGAGAGTGAGCTTCTCCCTCTTGCTGGGATCGTGCTTGTACTCCTCAAGCAGGTTTAGGTATCCATTATCGCGACAGGGACCAAAGAAGACGTGACGGCACGACGTGGCGTGGAGCATCTGCTTCAGCATGGCCTGGCACTTGTGATCGGCCTTGTCCTTTCCGTAGCCGACATCGACAAAGGAGAAGAGGCTATTGGCGCGGCCAAAGCCCGAGGCGAACTTCTGGAGGTCGGTCCACGTGTTTAGGATGCGGCGGGCGGCGAGCGCCTTGCCAAGGCCGTCCATGTTAGCATAGAAGAAGACCAGGATGTTCCAGTTATCGGTGGCGGTGTCGGGGTAGGTCTCCTGGAGCTGGAGCTTGATCTGCGTCTTGAGCTCCTGGGCGGCCTGGCCGCCGCCATTATCACCGGCCCGGAAGTATTCGTCTCGAAACTTTGCACCGTCACCGTCGATAATCATAACAACAAAGGGATGGCACTCCTAGCACATATTAGTTGGGATATGCCCTCAGCAGAGTAATGTAGAAGGGCGGGCACGGTAAGTAGGGCGACAGAGCATGGGGTGCAAACGAGGCCATGCGGGAGGAGGCCTGTGAGCAGCGGGAAATTTCTCTTGGCTCCACGGCATAAAAGGGCTGAAGGGTCCAAGGAAGCGGGTGACGGAAAGAAAAAAATGGGCTCACGTTGGCCAGCTTGGACTGGTGCAGCTGCCTGCGGGCATCTCTGGTCTCCCTCTGCCAGATCTCACGGTTCTCCCTCTCATCTTCGAGCTGGCTCATGACGCTGTGGTACCTGGTCTTGAGATCCTCGTAGTTGCTGAGCAGCTGGGTGATGAGGACATCTCGATCGTTATCGGACTTTCGAAACTGGGCATAGCAGGCCTTGAAAGCCTCTGGATCTGCGAGGCCTTCCATGTTGAAGGAAGGAAGGGCGACTGGCAATTATGGTGGGAGGGTTGAATTACGGGTTGGCAAGATGGGAGTAGATGGGGGGTTGATGGTGGGTGGTAGGAAGGAGGAATGGGAAGGGAGGAAGAGGAAGAGCGAGAGAGTAGGTGAGAGAGAGACAGAGAGTGTGTGAGTGCGCGTAAAAAATTTGAGGTTGCCCGGGTCGTCGGCGAGCTTGTTGATGTCGTCGTTTGCTCAGAAACGGCAGGTGCCTACCCCGGGCCCGTAGCAGATGCTGCAGGGAGGAGTGCAGTCCGTCTATCTGCCAGTGTATTCTGCTGGGGGGAACTGCAGGCAGGGATGAGGATACCTGATGGAGACGGCCAATTGGAGGTAGAATAAAGGGGGACTGCGTCTGGGCCCGGCTCCGAGGTGAACAAGAAAAACAGGTGCATGCAAGGCGTGGTTGCCTTTTTTGGCCTGTCACGGACAAGACGAGAGCCGCAGAGTTTCTGGAGCTGTCTGAGTGTTTGCAACCCGTCCAGCCAGTGTTGGTTTTTATTTTCCCCCTGCGGCCCTCTTCTTTTCCCTCCAACGGCCAGTGTTGAAACAGCAAAGGCAGCTTCTCCTGCTGCAGCTTTGACGGGCTGATAGGCCCTGTGTAGGGCTGAGTTGGAGATACACAGTCTGCTACAGATTTCTGTATGGTATTTCGTATCCTGGCAAGGATGCAGACAGTGCAAGCAGCCTTTTGATTTTACTGTTTCACATTGGCTGGGGACTGGATGATAGTTTGTAAGTGAAAAGGCCAAAAGAGTAGTACCTGCCATCTCGACTGCTGTCTCATGTGTGTCTCTCTCTCTGTGTGTGTAACAAGCCCAGGGCTCTCCAGACGAAGTCGTTGGCCGAGCTGTCACGACGACTTGCCGTCTCCACGGGCAGTTGCATTAGATCAAGCTATCGAGTGTCCTTTCAGCTTCTCCGATAGACACTAACAACAGTCGAACATTTGAGCCCCTCAACTCCTGATTGAAATACTGCCCGCTCGGTTGCAGACTTCACCAAGCCAGTGACTAGAATTGTTCTGCAGCATAACTCACCTCAGCTCCTGGTAGGCTACTAACTAACTAGGTTGTCTATGCAGTTTTCCGGCCGGGCTCACTCAGGCCGGTTGTCACCAACAAGCTAACAACGCGCTCGGACTAGATGAACCCCCTAGATACTTCTCTGGCATACACAGACACCGCGACAAGTTAGGTTGGCGTCTAGTCCGAGTTTAATGACGAGGTGACTCTTGTCGGCTTCTTATTCCACAACACAGGTCTCTGTGACTTAAATACTCAGCAGTTACTTAAGAAGCTGGGCATAGTCATTCAAACCTAGGGCCGCAACGCCCCCGCCTCGGTCTAGTCACGATTGCTCTGAGTGATTCCTCCCCTTGCTCGGCGGAACTTGGGGCGGGGGTCTCAAGACCTCCTAGTCGAGATGTGCAGTGGTGTCGCCTGGATGTTGTGGTTGTATATGGGCAGTGCTACATTTTGAGGGAACCTGTGTAACTGGAGGCTGTTGATGCACATTAGCCTCGTGTAATGACAGCCCCATTCTCCGTTTCTAGTATACTAGACCAGCCAGGACGGACTGGCCATGCCGAGGTATCTTATAGGAAGCATCTAGCTGGCTTATCAGCCAGCTAGCTTTATCTACGGCCCACCATGCTTCCAAGGTGCAAAGTCATCAGTCTTAAGCAACATGGGTACCCATTTAACCTACTTAAGTAGGTAAAGAAATAAAAGACTCTGGGGACCGACCTCCCTCTGGCATCCAAGCCATGGCTTGGGGGAGGGGATGCTTGGGTTAGCCAGGGGTTAGGGTTATAAAGGCAGTTCTTGTGGGGACTAAAGGGCCCTACACTAAACTAGGCCTTTCCCCGCAACTTTAGGTCACCTTGCTTAGAACTCGCGGGGACAGGGGACTCCCGTGGAGCCGCAGAGGGGATGGCAGGCCGTGTAGGTGTAGGCCCCAGGCCATGGCAAAATGGCAGAGACGGATTACCGAGGCACACCGGCTCAAAGACGGACCTTGGCCACGACACGACACGAACCGACACCACAACCGACCTGCGCCTGGCAATGCAGTCCACGACTAATCATCACCGTTTCCCCCCTTACCTTCCTTATCATCTCTCCTTGTCTCGCTCGCCACACGCATCATAGATATATTCTGGTCTCCTCCGTCCAGTCCTGTCAGACACACACGCTGCATATTTACCGACACCACCACACACAGACATCAACCATGGCTGTCGAACGACTCGGCTCCATCCTCAAGCACCTGACTCCCGGCAGCTCCCTTGCCTCCATGTGAGTTCCTTGGCTGGATCAAGGCCCCCGATCATGCCTGGCTACCGGGTGGGCGCTGACCTGACAACCTATCCTGACAGCACCTCCAAGAATGCCGACGACATCGTCATCACCCTGGCCATCCGGACCCCGCTGACCAAGGCAAAGAAGGGTGGCTTCAAGGACACCAGCCTTGAGTACATGGTCTATGCCCTGCTGAAAGAGGTCAGAGAGCGCTCAGGCATCGATCCCGCACTGATCGAGGACATTTGCCTTGGTAACGTACGCCACCCCCGGCCTGGCCACAACTGCCACGCATCGTGCCCCTCCGAGGTTGTCCTGCGCCCTTGCTGAATCTTCCTCGCCCTGCAGGTCTCTGATCCCAAAGCCGCCTACAAACTCCGCGCCGCATCCCTCGCCGCCGGCATCCCCAACGTGTCCGCTGCCTACTCCATCAACCGTTTCTGCTCCTCCGGGCTCAAGGCCACCGCCGATATCGCCAATGCCATTTCAGCCGGTAACATCGAGGTTGGTATCGCAATTGGCGCCGAGTCCATGACCGTCGGCGGCGATGCCCTCGACAAGCCATTCGACGAGGCCGTCACTGCCCAGAGCCAGGAGGCTGCCGACACCATGCAACCCATGGGCTGGACGAGCGAGAACGTCAGCCGGGATTTCGGTATCACCAGGGAAGAGATGGATAAATACGCCGCCGAGAGCTTCCAGCGCGCCGAGAAGGCCCAAAAGGAGGGCCTCTTTGATGACGAGATTGTGCCCATCAAGACAAAGCTCAAGGGACCTGACGGTGAGGTCAAGGAAGTTGTCCTGACCAGGGATGAGGGCATCAGGCCCGGCACGACCGCCGAGACCCTGGGCAAGATCAGGGTTGCCTTCCCCCAGTGGGGACCTACCACTACAGGTGGCAATGCCAGCCAGGTCACTGACGGAGGTGAGCCAACTTGACCGCCACAACCCCTGGTTTGGATCCCACGTGGTTTTTTTAACAAGCACGCTGACCACCGGCATCTTTTTCTGCAGCCGCCGCCGTACTCCTGATGAAGCGTTCCACCGCCATCAAGTTGGGCCAGCCCATCGTTGGCAAGTACGTGGGCTCGACCGTCGCTGGCCTGGCCCCTCGCATCATGGGCATCGGCCCGAGCATTGCTATACCCAAGCTCCTAGCCCAATACAACCTGTCGCTGAGCGACTGCGATGTGATCGAGATCAATGAGGCCTTTGCGTCCATGGCTGTCTACTGCCGTGACAAGCTGGGCCTGGACTGGGCCAAGATGAACCCCAAGGGTGGTGCCATTGCTCTGGGCCACCCCCTCGGTGCCACTGGCACAAGGCAGATTGTCACAGGCCTGAGCGAGTGCCGCAGGACGGGCAAGAAGATCCTCCTGACGAGCATGTGCATCGGCACGGGAATGGGCATGGCAGGTCTATTTGTGAATGAGCAGTGAGGTGATATGATTGAAAAAGTATCAAAAATGACATGTTTAGTTTCTGTATCTAATGCAAATACTTGAGCCGTTCCTTCGCCATGGTTCAGCGCTCGCCGGGTCATCGGCTCTCCACCACATCCCTGATCTGCACATGGTCGTTCATATGTATATATATATAATACAGCCTGCCGACATGGACCTTAGACGTCGTCCGGTGAGGCGTGTGCACGTAGTTGATTGGTTTCCTATACTTCAAGGTTTCTCTGAAACGAAGTAATTACAGAGACCCTTGCAACCGTCTTGACTTCATAAAACTGAGATACGATCGATTGATATAACAAAAAGAATTGACTAGGGTTTGGAGCACCGATCCAGCCTGTCGGCACGAATGTGAATCCGGTGTCACAAGTGCCGGAGTTTACCATCATCTTCAGCTGCGGATCTAGTTCTGGAGGGGATGCGTGACCCAGTAACAGGTCCCTCCAAAAGAGGGGCCTTTCCAACTACCAAAGGTATCTTTGACTTGTCGTCTTTCGTGCGCAAGACGTCAATACCCGGGCTTACCCTCTGGGAAGTTATGCTTAGAGAGCGGACCAACATGCCACACGACGCAGAGCAGAATCATGTGATTAGGTTTATGCTTCATCCGTATTTGCATCCATCAAGTCGTCTCTAAAATAATATATAAGGAACGTTACACACAGCCTCCAGGGCCACCTGCAGGTCGGAGGATTGTCTCGTCATCAGCCCTTTTGTTTCTCAGCCCCTGGCCCCAGGAGCTCGGCCGGCAACCAAGATATTTACAAGCCCGCCATGCTCCTGGCCACCAATTAAACCAATTAAACCCGCCCCACTGGCAGAAACGCCGGTTATTACTTAGGCCTGGAACGAACGAGCCTTCTTCATCTTCTTGCGGTACTCCAGAGCCCTCTTGCGGGCGGCGGGGGTCTGGGTGAAGGCAACGGCACCGCCAAAGGGCCCAGCGGGCGTGTTGTTGCGCAGGCGCATGATGCAGACGTTCTGAGCGGAGCCGACGGTGGCGTCGCAGGTGGTGCCGGCGGGCATCTGGACCTTGACGGGGAAGTCGGAGGTGGTGGTGGCTGAGATGCCGGCGACGAGGCCGGGCACGTCCTGGGTGACCTGGGCCTCCTGGAAGGCGGCCATGTCGGTGCCGCCCGAGGTGCCGTCGACCATGGCCTCGAGCGGCCCGGCGCCGTCCTGGTTGATCTGGCGGAAGGTGACGTCGACGGTGCCGTCCTCGTTGGCTGTGGGCAGGCCGCTGCTGGCCCCGGCGCCGGCCATGGCCGCGACCATGCTCTCCGGGGGGCCGGTGCTCTTCTCGCCCTTGGCGTTGTTGCCGCCGCCGCCGCCGAGAAGGCCGGCGAGCAGCTGGCGGACCCTGTTGGTGTTCTTGCCGCCCTTGGCGGCGGCCGGGGCATTGCTGAGGTCATCCTCCTGGCCGACACCCGAGTTGGCACCGTTGGTGGGGGCCTTGGCCGGGTCGACGTCTCCCATGAAGACGCCGATCATCATGGCCGGGTCGACGGGGCCGTTGCCCTGGGTCTTGCCCAGGGGGCCGACGGCGCCCGAGTTCACCTCGCGGTCGCGGATGATGGCTGTGTCGGCCTGCGAGCCGCAGCCGTTGGAGGAGCAGTCACGGGGCGTGCCATCAGCGACTGTATTCCCTCTGGTGTTAGCAAGCGGTGCTCGAGGACAAGGGGGCGGTGACCAAGTATCACGACCGGATGCAGGAGGGCGAGGGCTTACCAGTCAGGCCAGGCATCTCAACACCGTTGGCGCCGGTGATCTTTGTGACGACACCGTGGGCCGTGACGGAGGCGGCCAGGCAGGCCACAGCAACTGAGGTGGAGGAACGCATCTTGGGATATGTGGGTGGGAGGTGGTAGTGACTGTGTCAAACAGGTCAGGGCTTGTTGTGTGGGTTGGATTAATCGCGTCGAAGGGCCTCCCGGGCTGCGAATGTCGAAGAGGAGAATGAGAAGGAGAAGGAGAATGCTGGAGATGAAGCTGATGATGATGAGAGACGCCTTCCGACTGATGGCTTGGAGGAACCGGTCGGATTGTTATATACTGGTCTGGGAGCCCAAGACATGACGATCTGGTCGTCCGTCCTTTTTCTCCTTCGGACGCATCTCGTCGTCCACTGTCGCGTCGAGGCTTCGACACGGAAGCTCGTGTTTCCTCCATCCCCAGAAGCCTCATCTGAACAACTGCGAACAGCAAGCCGTTTCAGCAGCTGGCGACGGTGGCGTCCGCGATGTCGTGTGGCACGCGCGAGGGCTCTCCGCCTCAGTGGACGGCCAAGAGGCTCCTGGGGGGGCGAATCGCAATGCAGCAAGCACCCTGAGAGGCTCCTCCGGCTGCAGATCACGGGCCGTGTCGACCAGGAACAAGGCTGTATCAGCCGCTTCAGCCCCCGTGTTTGCCGCTACCCGTCAGCCCTTGGGGTGGACCCCTGATGATCCTGGCCATGAGGCTCAAAGGACGTGTGGTGGTGTTGTACATGCGTCTAAGTGCATGTACCTAAGTACTTGGGCTATACGCCCCGTATTTATGGGGCGCCACGGGCAGTGCCGAGAAGCTTGGCAGGTCGCGGGTATGCCCCTGGCGTTGCACCTAATTGTGGGCTTGGCCGCCTGTGGGCCTATAAAGACATGCGACGCTGCCCAGTGAAGCATTTCCAAGACCTTCCAAGCACTCCCAAGACTCTTGGCCACGATGCACAGCACCAGAACAAGCTTCACCTGGGCGCTGCGAGCCGCACGCACAGCCCACAGCCCCGTCGTCACCTTCACTCCTGCGCATCCGGAGCTGCACACACGACAAAAGGGCCGCTGCCCTGGCGCCCCCCCCCCGGCCCCGGGTGATTGGCGCTGGGGTATCCGGCCATGGTCTTTGGAATAATCGCCGAGCGCCAGAGAGGGGGTCGCGGGGTGTCCACAACCTGCAGCTTGTTTGCCGGCCAGGCCTCTTCCAGAGAAGCGATTGGCGAAGTTCTGTTGCGCAGATCATGGAACCAAACGTTTGGGAGATCTTTTGTGTGGATCGGCCTATGACAGCCACGATTGACATGAACGACAACCAGCATGCCTAATCCGTGCCTCCCTTGCGGCCCCCTTGCGCACCCCTTGCGGGGCTTCCTGATGCTTCTCAAGAATCCCGAGCCATCACGTGACCGCCGCGCATCGTATATGCGTCTTGCTACCTCGGCACTACTACACGCAGAGCGACTCGTCTCAGCAGACCGCCACCGCAGCCGCCAGGTCAAGCCGGAGAATAAAGTCGTCGAGCACTGAAAATTGCGACAAGTGCTGTCTGTCACTGTCGGATGGGAGCCATCTCAGATCCAACACCAGCCAGATCTGCGAGTGCGTCTAACTACAACCTCGGCGTGAAGAACACTCCTCTTCGGACGAAGCCCAGGCACATCCGGAAGGCTCAGCTCCGCCTGCGATTTGAGAACATCAGACCAGAGGATGTCCAGATGGCGTCTGCACGCTCGACTTAAGACCAACTGCTGAAGCTCGCCCAAGGAACTCTATCCAGCCGAACAATGGCCCGCCCGAGCCGTTGTCAGCTAGGCAAATCCGCGAAAAGAGGCAAGCGCGTGTGACGAGCCGCTCCTCGACAGATAGGAGAAAGTTTCAAAAATTCGAATTCTGGGGGTCGAAAGTTTCAAGAGGTGAGAAAACTCGAGTTCGTACTGTCATTTCTTCGCGGCTCAGGCTCATTTGGGAAGCCCATATGCAGGATGTGATTTGTCACGACGGAGTGGCGACGAACTAATTCTGTGGCTGTTGCAAACATTATTGCACCGCGGCAACAAACCGCCCTGCTCGCCTTGTTAGGGGGATTTTATCGCATAATCCCTCCGATGGTCTCTTGCTAAGGAACACTGCAATGTTTCGAGACACGACTGCCCTCAGCCACCCATTAATGCCAGCCCGTGGATGGTTGAAACTCCACTTCTGATCGAGAGAACCCCTCCAACCCCCCCCGCGTTGCTTTGGTAGTGGACGTGTTTGACACTGTCTCCTGAGCCTCCAGCTTGTCGGATCACGATCTCTCACACCCTACCCGACGCTGCAACCGTGATGGCCTCCGGTGTCTCTTTTGCTTAGGCGGCTCGAATGCCAACAATCCGATCTGAATTCAATCCCCAAAAAGCTTGGGAAACGCTTCACAGCAGGAATATCCGCATCTGGTTCCGGCTAGCCGACTCAGCGCACGTACCTGACATGAATCTCCGAGGTGTATTCCTGAGCAGTCACTGTTTCCACATTTGTCAACATCACCTCGCACACGCGATTCAGCCAGCAAGAGTGTTGTGCCATGGCCAAGGGGTCTTAGTCCTCAGGCCTTCATCCTTGATACAACTGAATTCAGTGTTGGCATGGTCTCGTTTTCGACTAAGACACGATTTTCCGCACTGACTTAAACTAAAAAACAGGATATACATAGCCGCTAAAGCGTCGCGAGAATCTTGTGGAATTCTTGGAAGGTAAAAGGGGGGGAGGGGGGCACATGAGGGCTTTTGAAACCTGACTTGCTGCCACAGGAATTTCAGGGATACTAGTATCCTGCTGAGCTCATTTCTGCCCTTGCCGTTTTCGAGTTATTGTCTCGGCGCTCACCACCCCTCCTCAAAATGCGGGTTTCCCTCGAGAAAATTGTGCTGGCACGTGGCCAAGAGCGATGACTGCTGGTGGCATAATGAGTTGAGCCGAACTACAGTACCATCCGCCTTGTGGACAGTGGAAGGCACCTCTATCAGGCTCGACCGCAACTTGCAGCAACCGGAATTGACGGCCAGAATGCCTAAAAAGCACTCGAGATAATCGAGCTCATGGTCCACATTCTTCCTCTGAGGGCACTCCTTGGCAAGAGTTCAAATGTTCTGGACGCCGTAGACCCAAGCGTGGCTCTATGGTTCGACGAAGGTGGTGCATGCTGATAGTGTCAGAAAGAATATTCATTCCGAAATCGAAACAACAACTTCAGGGATATTCTAAATCATTTTTCTGCGAGCTCTGCTATCGAAGAAATACATGGATATCGGACAATAATCTGTCTCGTCACATTCATCTCTGAAAATTTGAAACTCCCTTTCCGTAAGTTTCCTTGCTTTTGCCGTATCGGTTTCCTCTCCAACGTGACGAATGAGATGCGATGCATGAACAGAGTAGACGGGAATTAAAGTCTGTGCTTTGATTTGTTTTGTGTGGCCATTATGGACTTGTGGCTATGAGGTCAAATGAGCAGTTTGTGATCTTGCCGTTGCGCATTGTTTTCAGGATTATGATGTCCCTCTAGAAGCCGGCACCCGGCATGTTTCAAGTGCAAGCCTGTGCCCACGAGGTTATTTCCCATCACGCTGCTTCCTTCGCCACGCTCCAGAAGTATAACACCGCCACGGTTATACACAGTCTTCGCCAGAAGAGCATTACATTGGTTATGGCTGTACTAAGGTACCTGATTGATGGGAGCCTATTTCAAAGGCCCCGTACTACAATACAAGACATCTGTACCTAGGTAGGTATAGCCTGAGCTGCGCTAGAGGTCAACTTAGACTTTAATTTATCATCCATCGAGGCGTGCATGTGAGCATCGATATTGGAATATCGGTTTCGACGTGGTTCAGTTTGAAGATGAAATACAAGGCTCTCAAAGTGCAATGTGCAGCAACCGTTGACGGCTTTTACCTAAAAGTTTCCCCAGAGCTTCTTCCACCATGGTCGTTCGTCCGATAACACGCCCTCTGCAAGCTCTTCAGCCTCTTCCAGATCTCGTCTCATACCAGACTGCAGGTCGATCTCATGAGCTTTCCGGAACTTGGTCTTGTA
The DNA here is from genome assembly GCA_002270565.1 of Stenocarpella maydis. Taxonomy (NCBI): domain Eukaryota; kingdom Fungi; phylum Ascomycota; class Sordariomycetes; order Diaporthales; family Diaporthaceae; genus Stenocarpella; species Stenocarpella maydis. The sequence continues at coordinate 95,596 of NQMI01000129.1, forward strand.
AAAGAACTTGTAGGCTAAAACGATGATAGGAAACAGAGGTAAAAGGATATACGCGTCCACAAATCCCCCAGCATTGAAAGGGCTCAAAGTTGTCCAACCCTGGACAAGCGCCAAGAAAATGTTTGCACCAAGACCAAAATAGGCAATCCATGGGTACCAGAGGGATTTGAAGGGTAAACTCGCCTCTGAGTGTCCCTGAATCTCCCACGCGTTTCGGAATTTGATATGAATGTAACTGATGCTCCCCCACACCAGGAACGTGGAAACGCCGGATAAATTGACAATTAGATTGTACGCTGTGCCTGCTCCAGTGGATACGTTCATCATGCTGAGTGCACCACACGCATTGGTGAACACGATCGCCGGAATCGGAACGCCCCTCCTGTCGGTCCAGCCCAAGATGCGTGGGGCTTTCCCGTCCTGTCCCATAAAGAGAAGCGTGCGGCTGCCGATGTAAATGGAGCTGTTGACCGCCGAGAGACAAGTGATGAGGATGAAGGCATTGATCAAGTGAACACCTCCTTCCCAGCCCGCATTCTGGAGGGCAATTGTCATTGGGCTCTGCAGTGCCTTGCTCCTAGCGGAGGCGAGTCCCTCCGCGTTCGAGGGACAGGTCAAGCCGAAAAAGAAAGCCGACCCCATGTACACAAAGACGATGCGCCAGAACACCTGCCTGATGGCCAGAGGTACCGCCACTCGTGGGTTCTTGGTCTCGGTGGCGGCAACGGCGACCGACTCACAGCCTGCGTAAAATGTGGAACAAAAGACGAAGACTGTTGCAACGCCTCGAAATCCGGTGGAAAATGCGCCCGGGTCATGCCAGTACTTGAAGCCTATGCCTGGAACGCCCTGTATGCCACCTGCCGCATATATTATAGAAAACAGGAAGTAAGCCACCAGGCCCCCGAGCTTGACAAGAGCAAGCCAGAACTCGGCTTCGCCAAAGGTCTCAATACCCAGAAGTTGAAAGGCGAGGAATGCAAACTACGATATGTAAGCAGGTACTTGACTGAAATGGAGCAGACAGCCAGTCAAGTAGCATCTGTTGATCAAAACCTACCCATAGTAAAAGGAAATAACCCCACAAAGGCACTCTGTCGCCCCAGAATACCAAGATGCTGGATATGGCGTTGTATTCATTCGCTAGCACCGCAAACCCTGTTCGACCATGAGATATTAGCCTGGACCCAACCAGCCGTTGCGAGCAATCACCGCAAGGTTGGGAAATTTCCCGCAGCAGAAAGATCGCCGTTGAGTCAATCTCGTCTCCCCAGAGAAGTAGAAACCAGCAAAAACGTGTGGAGAGAGAGAGGGAGAGGCTTACAGATGATAAAATAATTCCAGCCCACTGCAACACCAAAAGCCTTGTCCACAAAACGATCGGCCAGTCCCGTGAAAGCCCCGCCGGAAGGATACAGTGTTGTGAGCTCGCCCAAGCTCTGCATGATAGAGAAGGCCAGAATACCAATGGTGCCGAATCCGATCAGCAGCGCGGCTGGCCCGCCACTTGACAACGCTCCGCCGGAACCAACTAGCAGGCCTGGACCAATGATTCCGGCCAGCGCCATCATCGACAGATGTCGGGTCTTCAGCCCTCGTTTCACACCACTGTGGGGATCAATCGTGCGGAAATCGCCTGTGGCCTCGTCGGTCGATAACTCGGGTGTGCAGGCTCCACGGCGACGGGTCGGCTCGACGGCAGTGGCCTCGAGGTAGTCCTTAGCTGGTGCACGATATCCAGACATGATCACGGCCAGTGGCAATTTTCGATACGTGCCTGCGGAAGACCAAGTACAGTGCGTCCGCGTCCTTGCCGGTATGGTTATCGGGCCACCTCTTGGTGAGCAGAGGAGGCGTGACAAGATGTGGCGCGGTTAAAAGACGTGCTGGGGTAGCTCTAGTTTTTATGGTATTTCGTGTACTATTCTGCTTACTATGTAGACCTCAGCACCTTGTCGACGGTCGTCGACCAATAGGAAACGCTTTACCTAATGCGGACCAGAAGGTGGGAGCAGAATGGGCAGCAGAAAATGACGGCAGCGACGTGCAAAATTCGTGGTCGCGATGGCGTTATCGCGCCAAGCGCACCGATCCCCCTGATGCCAAGGCTTCCCCAGATCAATAACTACTGCAATACCTACTGAAGATATGCTGCATACAGTGGGGCCGAAAAGGTCTTGGGACACTCGCGTTCCCACAGTGCAAAACGCATTTTCGCGTCACACCCACCCAAAACTTCAATCTTCTCTCCTGCAACCACTATGCCTCCTCACGAGCGCTCGTTTCTTGAGGAGACAACTTCAAACCATAGGTTTTCTTATAAACTTACTCCGGCTCAAATCAGTGTAGTTTTAAGTACGTTAGCAAAGGGCAAAACCCCAACTCAAATTCATTATGAAACCAGCATTATAAGGTTAACAATCTATTAGAAGAAAGATAAATAGTAATATAACGGGAAAATTTCTCCTAAGCCATACAGTGATTATCCCAAATACTTTAATAACCGCTCTATTCGCTAGTTAAAGTTGCTTATCCTTAGAGAAGACCATTTGCTATATAGTAAGATCCAGAAGTTGCTAGGCATTAATATATCTAATAATATAATTCGCGCTACCTTAAAGTCAGTTTACATTAATTACTAGCGAGCTGCATGCTGGATACCTTTATTAGAAGAAGATAAGAAGCTTTACTATTACTAGGTCAAGTTGTGGCATCATAATATAGAGCATTTGCTAAGGGTTAGTATTTAAAGTTTGCCCTGAAATGTTAGCTTGCGCGCCTCCTCCACTTATAATATCCCCCCTCTCAGGTAATCTTCTCTAACGAGTGCAGTATCCAGAACCATCCCTCCAAACCTTTAGAGTAGGTTTAGGGCTTCTCTAACTAGCAATATTATAGGTAAAAAGTTAACTTAAAGGCTAATATAAAGCCTATAATCTCTATAATGATATAGGGTGCCATTTGGTTAGGTAGCTAGAGTAACCTTATTATAATGNGTATCATCCGCCCCCACAATTGGCTAGACGGCAGGATTTTTGAAAGCTTCCATCAACTGATGTAACGCTTAAATCTTTGCATTCTTGTGATATAATTACACTTCGACTGGGGGATAAACCGCCAGACAATGGTTACTCACGCAGCAAGCCGGCTCAGTCGCTCTCCGCAGCAGCGTATCGCGGTTCGTAGAGCACCAACCAATGCCAGTTTATGTCCAAGAACGACATGGGTTATACGAAAAGCCCGGCACAATAAATACAAAACACGCGCGCATATTTCTATACAACACCATTAAGTACGTCGTTGCTGGGTAATAATCCCACTATGAGAAATTCAAGCACCAATAGTGAATATTAAACCTACAATAGCCAGACTAATTGAATAAGGACAACAAGAGCCAGTGACCGGTTTCGTGCATCCTCCTGTCTGGCTAGTGGATGATTTCTGAAAACCCTGCTGCCATACCGGGCATTAGAGGGCAGGAGACAGGGTCACTATAACTCTCAAATTGCTATTTAAATACCTCTTAAAGGAATCTTTTAAATTATTCTTAACATACAAATATATATATCAAGGGGTGCTACTTTCAGACATGTAAAGCTCCTAGACTTTTATTATTGGCAGCTAAGGGCTTTCCATTCATGAACGATACAATAATCAGAAATTATATCTCCAGCTAATATGCCGCCGCATAGTATAAGCCTTTCTAAACTCCAGAGGATAGAGAGACTATAAGGGTTATAAATATATGCAGAATAAATAAGTATATATAGGAGCTAAATAGCAAAATAATGATATATAAGTACTATATTCCTAAGGAGATAAATATAACTAAATGTAATAATTACAGCTAGTTATTAGCTAATAAACCTAGTAAGCAGGTTTATATTTAAGAGGGCATTTAAAGTAGAATCATTCTAAGCAATATAACAATAATAATTAAAAGCCATTAAAGCTATTCCTAGGTAAATACTTAGATTAACTGCTAAAGAGCTGTCCTAAGCTATACTATTTAATAGTAATAATTATAAATATATATAGTTTATTTCTTTAGCCTAGCTTACTTAGCTTACTAGCTTACTAGTGAGTGTAATAATCAAAGGGGTTTCTGAGTACGTTAATCCTGAAAGATTAAGGGTTTATGTTTAGAATACATTGTTAGGCGGTTGTTGAGTAATATTATTGATTTGATAATGATCACTAGCTGTGAGGCTATTTAACGTTGGGATTGAATACTTAGATTGATAACTAAAGAGTCTGTTCTATAAAAGCTACCTAATATAGTAATAATTATATCCTTATATGTTCTAACTCTTTATTTATTATTAATAGTATTGATGGTGATCCTATTAATTGAGTGTTGCTTGATAGAATCAATAATGATCTTATCGATTGTAGTGGGTCCCTAACCCTAACCCTAATAAGGTGGCATTATTGATTGGATCAGGCGGGGCGCTCCTTTTGGGGGCTACTTCCCGACCTGCAGGGTTGTCTTCTGCGGTAGTTAGCTGCTAATGTGTGTTGGTTTATAATACTATCTCCCTTCTTGCTTCTTTTATCCTTAAAAGTATTTTGTAAGTTATTTTCGCTCGTTTACATTTTTATTTATTCCTTCCTAATTCATTATATTGGGTAGGGTTACTAAGTCTCATCTTATAAAGTTTTTTTTATTACTAAGTATAAGGCCGCCCTTCTTTTCGCTATTGCCTTAAAGGGTAGCGTTGTTTTTATATCTTATTCTTATTATAAGGAGTATGATCTAGCTAAGGATTGTAAGGTTGTAGATTTAGAATCTGTTTGCTATTGGACCTATATTTGCCTTAATCTATCTAATTATAATGTCTGAGGTCTTACTCCTGATTAGTTAAATAAGGTTACCTTAATATACTGTTGACTGGAGGAAGAGCTGGAGGCTGTAGAGGAGGAGGCTTAACAGCTAAACGCAAGAATTTTGCGCCTTTACAAGTAGAAGCAGTTGTAGTATAAAAAGATAATGCGTGCGGTTCGTTAGGGTATTGATAATGTGGAGGAGTTGGAGCGGGTGGAGAAGGAGGAGGCTGAAGTAGAGCGGAGGCGGATTGCTGTGTAGTCCGCTGAGGTTGTTTGCTAAGGTTCTATTGAGGGGGCTGGTAGGATAGTAGCGCAGGAGGCGTGGTTGCGTTCTGAGGGTGAAGTAGGAGTTTTTGATTAGAGTTCCCTAATGGGTAATAGTATTAATTAGTCTGAATTTATAGGTATTGGTAGTAAGGGTGGTAAAGGAAATGCGCCTGTGGGTAGCTTGTTTTAGTGCCTGATTTTATTACTGGGAATGGAACTTGTTTGATTATTATCTGATTAGTTCTGATTTCTAGTTCTTCTTAGTTTACTGGTTGTGCTATATTATTCTGGTCTTGTTTTTCTGTGATTAGTATTTGCTGGGGTGTGGGGTGTGGATACTGGTATTTATTTAGATGGGTTTTTAAATGTAATTAGTATTTGGATTGTTAATTAGATAGGGCGACTAGTATTGGTGTGTTTTTTAAGGGGTTGGCTGGTTGCTAGCTTTTAGGCTATCCTTCTTGTGATTAGTCTCTTGTTGGTTGTTTTCCCTATTTTGGCTGTGAAGTCCGGGGTTTGTTATGTGGTTTCGTTGTAATGTTGGTTTATTATGGTTTATTATGTGTGGGGTCTTCAGGCTGCGTTCCTAGCTTCTGGGACTGTTTCGTGGTGGTCTGAGTATAGTATCTTTTGAGTTTATTGTAATAGTGGGTTAAATTTTAGGCTGGTTTTTATATGTTCTCGCTAGAGTTATAGCCTTTTTACTTAATAAGGTATTCTGTTATTCCTTAGTGCTGCCTTAAGTCTATAATGCTTTCTATTTTATATTTTTTATTATATTTGTTAAGTGTTTTAATTTGTATTTTAAGTTTTGCNTTCTTAGGTGCTGGTTTTAAGAGTGAAATATAAAAGATTGGATGTTATTTTATTTCCTTGGGTAGTGAGAGTTTGTAGTTAGTATCTGAAAGTTTTCTTGAAATTTTAAAGGGGCTGATTTTCTTATAGTTAAGCTTTTCGCTAGGTTGCTTAATTTTGATGTTTTAGTGAAGGAGATAGACCTTATCTCCCTCCTTAAGAATTAGTTCTTTAATTCTCTTCTGATTTATATATTTTAATATTCGCTCCTATATAAAAGAAAGTTCTACTTAGATATCCTTCTGGATTTATTTAATTCATATTACTTTTTATTCTACTGATTCCGCTAGGGTGTTGTTTAGTAGTAATTTGTAATATGCCTGAGGTTTGTATCCATAGAGTGTAAAGAAAGGTGACTGCTTAGTTGTGCTAGTAGTTGCGCTATTATAGGCAAACTATATTAGTGATAGTAGTTTAACTTAATTATCTTGTAGTTAGTTAATATAGTATTAGAGGTATTATTTTATAACTTGGTTAATTTATTCTATTTATTTATCTACTTATAAGTATACTATTGTTGAGAGCTTGTGCTTTGCTCTAAGTTGCTTTATTAGTAACTTCTAAAAGTTTGATATAAAGAGCTTATTTCTATTTGAGATGATTTTATATAGTATTTTGTAATTGTTTATAAATTTGTAAAAATGTGTATATAAGTTCTTTTATAGTGCTAGCTTTCTTATATGGTATGAAGTATGTGTACTTGCTTAGTTTATAAACTATTACCAGAATACTGTTATAATATACTTTAGTTAAGGGTTCTTATATAAGAAGTAATTTAATGATGAAGTATAGGCTAATGGAGGACTATATAGCTATAGGTAATAGCAGAGGTTTTAATAATTTATATAGTTTGTGTTTGGAGGCCTTATTTTTATTGCAGGAGTTGCATTTGTTAATAATATCTTAAACTTTCCTTTTGAGGTTGGGGATCTAGTAATTCCGCTGAATCCTTTTGATTGTTGCTATAATACCTTGGTGGCTATACGCTAGTACTTTATGTATTTCCATAATTAACTTATCTTATTCTTTTAGATTGGTAGGGGTTTTTCTGGTTTGAAAGTTAACTTTAATTATGATATTAAGTTTACGATTGAGAATGAGGCTCTTATCCTCTTAGGTTTTAAATACTATTTATTCTATAGGTGAATCTTTTTTCTGGTAGTTAGGTTTTTAGCTAAGCATATCTGCTCCTATATTCTTAACTTTATCTATATGGATAACCTTAATATTAAATTATAATAAGAATTCTATATATTTGATTTGTTGCTTATTGAGAGTTTTAGTCATTATGAAGGTCATAAGATTCTTATAATCTATATAGAGTTTGATCTGCTTTTTGGCTCTTATAAGATAGTACTATTATTCCTAAAATGTATATACTATAGCTATGAATTCTTTATTTAGTATAGTATAATGGGTTTCTAATTCATTGAATTTCTTGCTGAAGTTTGTAATAATGTGTGTCCTTCCCTATTTATCTTTTTAAGTAAGTTCTCTATTTATAGCATTATCTGAGGCATCTATGTGGATTTTGAATTCCTTCTCTAGGTTTGCTTCCTTAAGTATAAGGTCTCCTATAACCTTATTTTTAAGTATTTAGAAAGCCTGTTGTTTGGTATTTATCCACCTAAAGGCATGATCTTTCTTAGTGAGATCTATTAATAGTTTTATAATGTTGCTATACTATGTGATAAATTATTGATAGAAGTTAGTATATTTGAGGAATGCTCTGATATTCTTGATGTTTATAGGGGTTGGCTATTTCTTAATTGCTTTGATCTTTTCTTCTTATATCTTGATTTTTTTTAGTTTAATTATATACCTAAGGTAGTTAACTTTTTGTGCGTGCTAGCTGTACTTTTCTAGTTTTACTAGGAGATTGGCGTCTTGAAGTTTTTAAAGAACTTTTTTAATATATTCCTTATAATTGTTGAGGTTTTTTAAGAAGATAAGAATATTGTTTAAATAGGCAATGATAAAGATGTTAAGGTATTCGCTTAGGACTTAGTTGATTATTTCCTGAAATAATGCAGGTATATTAGTTAATTTAAAAGGTATAACTATCATTTTGTAATATCTGTAGTATATTTTAAGTGCTATTATTTATTCTTCTTCTTCTTTTATTTGGATAAGGTTATATTTATGCTTTAAGTTAAGTGCTGTGAATTATTTTGCTCTTTTAAGTTGGTTTTATAGTTCTTTAATAAGTAGGAGAAGGTATTAGTTTTTAATTGTAATGTTATTTAATTATTGGTAGTTTATATAAAGTTATAGCTTACTATTCTTCTTTAGTATAAAGAGGATTAGGTATTTAGTTAGTAATTATAATAGCTTAATAAATCCCTTCTAGAGGTTTTTATTAAGGTATTCCTTAAGTACTTTAAGTTATTCTTTGTTAAGTGTATAGATAGGCTTGAATTAGGGTGTTATTCCAGGTTTTAATAGTATTTTATGGTTTCATTATGTGTGTTATAGTAATACAGTATTAAGTCGTTCTTAAAATACCTTTTTAAATTTATAATAGTCTTCTGGTATTTATACCAGTTTATTAGTCTTATCTCCTTCTTTCTCTTTTTTTAGGTAAAGGAGGTATTATTATGTTTTCTGTATTATATGCTAACTGGTTGTATTGGAGTGGTGATCTTCTGACTAGCTTCGGTCCTTTTGCAAGGTGCTTAAGTGGCTTAGTTCTTCTCTATCTTCTTGGAGTTAGGCCTTCTATCGGCTCCCAGAGGTATCTATGGGTCTATTTAAGTGCATTACCTATTTGCTATCCTTAGTAATATAACTCCTTCCCTTATTATTAATTGCAACCTTCTTTTGGGGAATAGTATTATCCTAAGAATTCTGGTTAGTAGTTTAATTAATTTAGGGATTATTCTTTTTTAATTAAGGTATTTTTAAGATTAACTAATGATTTGCTATCTTAGTGATGTTGAATAATAGTGATTTTATGCAGTTGTAAATCTGAACTGAGAGGGGATTAGTTTCTATATTGATGACTCTATTGCTATAAGATACTTTAGTTTTATTTATTATATTAAGTCTATAGGGTTTCCTTTTCTTATGCTATAGTAGGTAATATCTGTTTACTACCTTTAGGGAAATGAAATTCCCTTATGCTTTATTATTAATGAGTGCTGAGCATGTGTGGACTTCTAGCTTAACCTGAACTATTAGGTGGCTGTAGTTGCTTGTTATTGTGCATAAGTACCTTGTAATATAGTTGGTTGCTGCTTAAGGTTTTATAGATAGTCCTTCTAGTTTTTTAACTGTTTGTCTGTGGCTAGGACCTTCTTGATGCTCTTGAGATTTTGCTTTGTGATGTTTTGTGATTCTTATAGGTTATTAACTAGCTGTTGCATGCTGTAATCCTGTTCCTTTGTTGTTAGAGTTTTGAGTAGTAGCTCCTGCTGTCTTAGTAGATGCTAGTCTTGAGCTTTGTTGAGTATATATACCTTGTAGGTTGGTTTATTATAATTTGTTTATCCATTAGGGTTCCGGAGGTATTCTAAAGGTATACGGGAGTCCAGCCTCATTAGGGTGCATCTTGTCTTATTATATTTTTAATATAGGTATTAGTTCTTAAAATCATTGCATTTATATATATATTTAATATTTTTACCTAGATATTATTAGGGAAACTAGTTATATTTAGTTTTCTCCCTTATGTGTTTCTTATATTTATTATAAATATATAATACCTAAGGGATATCTTTATGTTTGTTATGTAATGGATATATGCATTTTATATCTCCTAGTCTCCTGTATTTCTGGGTATGTTATCCTATAGTTTCTTTGAAAGGCCTCCTTGCGATTATGACTGCTATAATGCTAGTTCTTGGGGCTAGAAGGAGCGCTTATTCTAGATAGTCTTGCGGTTCCTTCTACTGGGTTTGTAGCGCAAGTAGGGCCTAAGGGATAGGTTTTCCTTCTATCCTGGGGTTAATTTATAGGAGCTCCTCCCATTTTCTATTACTAGGGTTCTTCCCTGCTTTCCTAAAGCATTCTTAGGAAACCATCTGGTGGCCTCCTTGTTGCTATGGTAAGTGGTATAGCTGTTATTAAAGCAAGTTATCTAACTAAGTGATGTATGTATCTTTCTGGGGTTTTGGGGATTCTTTATTAGTGAGATAGGCTGCTATTATGCCTTATCTTTCTGATGTTTTTTGCATTAGGACTTAGTATATTGGGAGAAGTATAGACTATTGTGGAGGTCTTTTTTATTAGGGTTGTAGAAGTTGCGTTTTTTATCTGGGTCTTGGTTTGGGTGTACCTGATACTAGTTATATATGGTTGTTTTATAGATGTAGTACTTATTTGTAAATTCCTATTGCGGTTTGGATCTGGGTGGTCCTTATGTATTGCGAGTGATTATACTAGCTTGATGGGTAGCTTTGTTAGCCTATCGGGTTCCTTTGGGTACTGATTTCTGTAATGATCAAAGGGGTTTCCAAGTATCCTGAATCCAAGAGATCAAGGGTTTATATTCGGAATACGTTATTAGGCAGTTATTGAGCAATATTGTTGACTGACAATAATCACTAGCTATAAGGCTATCCAATGCTGGGATTAAATACTTAGATTAACGACTGAAGAGTCTGTTCTATAAAAGCTATCTACTATGGTGATAACCATATCCTTATATGTTCCGACTCTTCAGTGGGCTATATTGGATAACTCATATCCAACATATCCGGGCCAAAGCTAGGGATATATTGGATAACTTATATCCAACATATCCAGCTTGGTGGAGTAGGTTCCTAACCCTAACCCTAGTGCATGCAGGCTCCGTATACAAGTAACTGCGGGGTCGCGCTATTGCATACATTTTTAACATCCAGGGCCTGCAATCTGGGCCCCTGGGGTGCCATCGCTGTTGGCTCATAATACTATCTCCCTCCTTACTTCTTTTGTCCTCAAAAGTATTCTGTAAGCTTATCCCTATTCCTTATGCTTTTTATTTATGCCTTCCTAATTCATCATATCGGGCAGAGTCACCAAATCCTACAATTCAAAAGCCAAGAAGACCGTGGATCGAGATCTCCTTCTGTCCACCATTCTTCAGAACGCCGTCACCATGCCTTCCTGCTCCTTCTGCAAGGGTCAAGGCATCAGCTCTTATCAGGTCTCACTACAGGATTCCAGTCACTATACCAAATATATTCGCCTGGGTCGCTCCCACTGTAACATTCAGAGCGTTAGTCCCTCAGAGCTTCACAATATCACGGAGCAACATCAGAAGCTAGAGGACGAGTTATTAGCTGCAGAGGAGAAGGTCCTTTATCTGCAAAAATAGAAGAAGATGTAGTATGAAAAGATAATGCGCGCTATTTGCCGGGGTATTAATAATATTGAGGAGTTGGATTATATAGAAAAAGAAGAGACTGAAGCTAAATGTGTGCGGATCGCCGAGCAATCCGCTGAGGCTGTGCGGAGGAGCTCCACAGAGGAGGCTGGTGGAATGGTAGCGCAGGAGGCGTGGCTGCATCCCGAGGGTGAAGTGGGGGTTTTTAACTGGAGTACAATGGTGGATTCAAATGCCAAGTGGGAGAAATTCCTGGATATTGGTGCTAGGGGAAGTACACCTATAAGTAGCTCATCTGGTGCTACTTAATTATTAGTGGGGAAGTTTACTTAATAAGTGATCGACTGGTTGAATGCTTTAACTGGTCAAATGGTCGATTGGTAGACATATCGACTGGTAGAACGTTCTCCTGGTAGACTGCTAGACTGGCCGAGGGTTCGACTGGTCGAATGGCCTGTTGGTTCTCCTGAGCTGTTTCTATTGGTTGCTAGCTATCTCAGCTAGGGCCGAGTTCTGGGCCTTAAAATCCTTTAAGAGTTATTTGCAGTACATAAGGTTCTATTCTAATTCCCATATGTTTTCGCTAGTATTATATCCTTTCCATTTAATCAGGTATTCCATTATTCCTTAATATTATCTTAAGTCCAAGATACTTTCCACTTCATATTCCTTATTATACTCATCAAGGGTTTCAATCTGTGTTTCAAGTTTTACATTTTCTAGTACTGGTTCTAGCAGTAAAATGTGGAAATTATTATATTATCTCATCCCTTTAGGTAGTAAAAGTTCATAGTTGGTATCTAATCATTTTCATGAAATTTTAAAGGGGCCGATTTTCTTATAGTCAAGCTTTTCACTAGGTCGCTTAGTTTTAATGTTTCAGCAAAGGAGATAGACCTTATCTCCCTCCTTAAGAATTAGTCCCTCAATTCTTTTCTAATTTACATATTTCAACATTCATTCTTACATAAAAGAAAGTTCTACTTGGATATCCTTCTGGATTTATCTAATTCATATTGCTTTTTATTCCGCTAATTCCGCTAGAGTATCATCTAGCAGTAACTCATAGTATGCCTAAGGTTCATATCCATAGAGTATAAAGAAAGGTGACTATCTAGTCGTGCTAGTTGTTGCATTATTATAGGCAAACTATACTAGTAGTAGTAGTTCAACCCAATTATCCTATAATTAGTTGATATAGTATTGGAGGTATTATTCTATAATCTAGTTAATTCATTCTATCTATCCATCCATTTGTAAGTATACTATAGTTAAGAGCTTATATTTCGCTCCAAGTTGCTTTATTAGGGACTTCCAAAAGTTTAATATAAAGAGCTTATCTCTATCTAAGATAATCTCATATAGCATTCCATAGTTACTCATAATGACTCATAGGAATGTATATGTGAGTCCTTCCGCTATACTAGCTTCCTTATATGGTATAAAGTATACATACTTGCTCAGTCTACAAACCACTACTAGAATGCTATCATACAGTACTCCAGTTAAGGGTTCTCATAAAAGAGATAGTTTAACAATAAAGTCTAGAGTAATAGATGACCATATAGTTGTAGGTACTAGTAGGGGTTTCAATAATCTATACAGCTTGTGCCTAGAGGCCTTATTTTTATTACATGAGTCGCATTTGCTAATAATAGTCTGAACCTTTTTCTTAAGGTTGGGGATCTAGTGGGCCTACTGAATCCTTTTGATTATTACTACAACACCTTAATGGCTATATACCAGTGCTTTATATATTTCCCTAATTAACTTATCTTATTCTTTCGGATCTATAGGGGTTCTCCTAGTCTAGAAGTTAACTCTAGTTATAGCATTGAGTTCTCAGTTGAGAATGAGGCTTCCATCTTTCTAAGTTTTAAATACTATTCATTCTATAGGCAAATCTTTATCTTAATAATCAGGTCTTCAGCTAAGCGCATCTGCTCTTGCATTCTTAACTCCATCTACATAAATAACCTTAATATCAAATTATAATAAGAACTCTATATATCTAACTTATCATTTATTAAGAGCCTTAGTCGTTATAAAGGTTGTAAGATTCTTGTGATCCGTGTAGAGTTTAATCTGTTTCTTGGCTCCAATAAAGTAGTATTGCTATTCCTGAAATGCATATACTATTGCCATAAACTCCTTATCTAGTATAGAGGATCTTATCTCTAGGCTATTAAACTTTTTACTAAAGTTCGCAATAATACATATTCTGCCTTAATTATCTTTCTAGATAAGTTCTCCACCTGCAGCATCATCCAAGGCATCTATATAGATTTCAAATTCCTTCCCTAAGTCTGCTTCCTTAAGTATAAGGTCTCTCATAACCTTATCCTTAAGTATCTAGAAAGCTTATTATTCAGTATCTATCCACCTAAAGATATAATCTTTCTTCATAAGGTCTATTAATAGTTTCATAATATCACTATACCATATAATAAATTATTAATAAAAGTTAGTATATCTAAGGAATACTCTAACATCCTTAACGTTTATAGGGGTTAGCCATTCCTTAATTGCTTTAACTTTTCCCTCTTACATCTTGATTTTTCCTAATTCAATCATATACCTAAGGTAGTCAACTTTTTATACATGCCAGCTATACTTTTCTAGTTCTACTAGGAGATTGGCATCCTAAAGTTTTTAAAGAACCTTTTTAATATATTCCTTATAATCATTAAGGTTTTTTAAGAAGATAAGAATATCATCTAAATAGGCAACAATAAAGATATCAAAGTATTCGCTTAAGACTTAGTTAATCATTTCCTAGAATAATATAGGTATATTAATCAATCTAAAAGGCATAACCATTATTTCATAATATCCATAATATATCCTAAATGCTATTTTCCATTCTTCTCCTTCTTTCATTTAGATAAGGTTATATCNATAAAGAGAATTAAGTATCCAGCTGGTGATCACAATAGCCTAATGAATCCCTTCTAGAGGTTTTCATTAAGGTATTCCCTAAGTGCTTTAAGTTATTCTTCATTAAGTCTATAAATAGGCTTAAACTAGGGTATTATTCTAGGTTTCAATAGTATTTCATAGTCCCATTACATATATTATAGCAACATAATATCAAATCATTCCTAGAATACTTTCTTAAATTCATAATATTCTTCTAGTATTTATATTAGTCTATTAGTCTTATCTCCTTCTCTTTCTTCTTTTAGGTAAAGAAGGTATTATCATATTTCCTATATTATATATTAACTGGTTGTATTGGAGTAGCGATCTCTTAATTAGCTTCAATCCTCCTGCAAGGAGTCTAAGTGGCTTAATCCTTCTCTATTTTCCTAAAGCCCAGCCTTCTGCCTATCCTCAGAGGTATTCATAGGTCCATTTAAGCGCATCACCTATTCACTATCCTTAGTAATATAACTCCTTCCCTTACCATTAATTGCAACCTTCTTTTAGGGAACAGCATTATCCCAAAAGATCTAGCCAGTAGTCCAATTAATTTAGGGATTATTCTTTCTTAACCAAAGTATTCCAAAGGTTAACTAATAATTTACCATCTTAATGATATCAAATGATAGTAGTTCCGTGTAGTTATAAATCCAAACTAAGAGGGGATCAGTCTCTATATTAATAACTCCATTACCATAAGATACTTCAGTTCCATCCACTATATTGAGTCTATAGGGTTCCCTTTTCTTATGCTATAGTAGGTAATATCCGTTTACTATCTTTGGGGAAATGAAATTCCCTTGTGCTCCACTATTAATAAGTACTAAGTATTATATGTGTCCTAGCTCTACCTGTACCGTCAGGTGGCTGTAGTCGCTCATTGTTGCGCACAAGTACCTCGTGATGTAGTTGGTTGCTGCCTGAGGCTTTATAGATAGCCCTTCTAGTTTTTTAACTATTTATCCGCAGTTAGGACCTACTCAATGCTCTCAAGATTTCGCTTTATAATGTTTTGTGATTCTTATAGGTTATCAACTAGCTGTTGCATGCCTTAAGCTTTATTGAGTATATACATCTTACAAGTTGGTTTATTGCAATTTACCCATTCGTTAGGGTTCCAGAGGCATTCTAAAGGTGTGCAGAAGTCCAGCCTTATTAGGGCGCATCTCATCTTATTATATTTTTAGTATAGGTGCCAGTTCTTAAAATCATTATGCTTATATATATATTTAACATCCTTACCTAAATATCATTAGGGAAACCAGCTATACTTGGTTTTCTTCCTTATGTGTTCCTTATATCTATTATAAATATAGGATACCTAAGAGATATTGTTCTGGGGTCTAGGGGAACCGGCATGTTTCGGAATCCGGAGGAAAACCAGCCTTGGCATCCCCCCCTCCCTCCAAGACTATAAGAAGGGGCCTTCCTGCGTTGCTTTTGAGAAATTTCTAGTCCTAGAGAATCAATCTTTTTTATACCCTATGAATTTGTATCTATCAGATATATATGTGTATACTATAAAACTATTTCTTATACCTTCTTTTTCTGCCTCTCCTTTTTAGCACCCTTTATTCCCCTTATAACTCTCCTATCGCGTTAGGGGCTCCTCTTCTTGCCTTTTATGCTCCTCTTGGGGTAGTTACTTAATTAGGGCTCTAGCAGAACGTGTGCCTTTTTGTATGTAAGGAGGTTTTGTCCTCTCGCTCTCCCCTCTGGGCCCGTTTTCACTGGTATCTACCCCATGAATCAAATATAAGTTTCTTCAGCTAATAATGTTTCTTCAGCTAACAAGGTTTCTTCAGCTATTATAAAGTTCCTTAGCTTTTAGGCCTGGATTCCCTATTTTATTTATAAGGTTATTAGCTACTTCAGGGAAGTAAATCTCCACACTTTTGATACCATTTGATTCTAATTAGAGCTATAGCGCCCTCTCACTCTTAACAGAGGATTTTGCTATCATGCAAAGGCCAGATTTACCCTCCTAAGTCGCCCATAGTTAACTTAATAGCGATAGGAGCAAGTATGTGCGAGGCTGGTCTGATCTCTATATCAAGCTAACTCCATCACCTCAGCTATATCTTGGACCCCCTCCCAGCATACTTAATTCAGTAGTAAAGTATGAAATCTCTAGCCTAGCTATATATTCCTAGAAAAGCTACTAAGGGATTTGTATCCTTAGGCCTTGGAAATTTATTCCAATCAGATTTAACAACATCTAATTAGGGCTTATTTCCTTAGAAGGGATATAAAGGACTAGTATTAAGAAGGTTTGGTGAATCCCAACCGCCTATATCACCCGAAACTCTCTTGCCCTTAGATGTAGCACCTAAAGGTTCGGCATACTAATTCCCTAATATAGGTAAACTAGGTATAATAAAGCCCCAGTTTAACCAATTAAGCCCCTCTTCAGTTTTCCCTTTTGAGTTATTATTATAATATCTAGTTACCCTATCAAATATTATATCTAAGATATCATTTAATATTATATAATATTAGGTTGGGTAATAGCGGTGCTAAATATTACATGCTTCTGTAGGGAGTTGAAGAGGTTCCTGCCCTTCCAACTGCTGTTCTTCTAATCAGTAAGCTTGGAGCTTCCGCTAGTATTGGCACCCCCCGCGGTTAGGATGGCTGGCGTTAGCAGCATAAGGGTATTCCGGGTATTTATGTTATCCGCTCCTGTAAGACTAGTGGTTGAGTAGCTCCTGCCTTTGCTTATAGTAAGACTTCATAATACTTAATGTAACCTTCTATATTAATACCTTTCACTCTAATTATATCTAGTTATTCCTATATGCATCTTAGTAAACTTCAGATAGCACTTACGCCCTTATTTCTTCCAGATATACCTGGTATAGAGAAACATTTAATACCTTCAGATAGCACTCGCATCTTGCCTCTCCTAAAGGACCTTTAGTATTAAGAAATATTTAACTTTACTATTA
>NQMI01000129.1:113255-139158 GCA_002270565.1 Stenocarpella maydis
TCATGCTGATCCATCTAAGGTAATTAACACTATCTAGAGGAATTACCCTGCTAAAGATCTGGAAGCTTGGAAGCACTAGATTGTAACCTATAATCAGGTACTAGATTCTACTAATGATGGTCTGATCTTGCTAACCTGGCCGTTCTATCAAATCTTACTATCAACCCTAAAGAAGATATTAGCTACTAGAAGCATATCTAATAAGGAGACTAGAACTCATAACTAGAGAACTTTTAAGATAGAACTCCTTTCTCTATTCAATAAGGAACTAGAGTACTCCTGTTAAAATAAGCATAATGATATAAGGGGGGCTAATCTTATAACTCGCTATCCCCCTCCTATTCAGCTTATGAAGATACCTCACCCATAGCCTTAATCTACCCTAAGGACCACAAAATCATCAGTATAAACCCCCTCTTACTCTAATCAGCCGGGATATAAGATCATCCAGAAAAATATCCAGTTCAATAAAGACTCTTTAGTAGATAACTTAGCCTATAAGTTTACCCAAATAGAGATTGAGTTTATAACCAAGAATAACCTTACAGAAAACCTATAGCCTATATTAAATAAACTTAATGCAAAACAAGTATATATTAATAGGGTGCTTAGCTATAATTAAAGCTAGGCTCACTTAGGACTTAATAGCCCTAATACAATTGCATCCTTAAACTCACTAGAAGCTAATTATAATCAGGAGGATAGTTTTACTAATAGACACTCTAAAGACCATAGGTAGAATGTATCTAAGCTGGCCTATTAACAGAATAGCAAGATCAGAAAGTACTATAAATATAGCACTTCCTCTAATTATAGGGCCTATTAATGCTCTAAATTACTGGAACTCATCAAGCTCGGCTTAATCTGATCTCCTAGATAGGAAAGCAACTCAGTATTCCTCAGCTCTTAAGAGGATATCTATAAAGGCAGGTCTAACCAGCTTAATCCTATAGCCCTAGCTTTCTATAGGAATATAGAATATTATAGCATTAAGAAGTTTACTAGAGGCCATTTGGAATTTTTGCTTTTAAAAGAAAGAACGGACTTACCTTATGTTTAGAGATATTAGTCTTTAATTACTAACCACCTCAAACTTAAGGGCAATATATCTCTTAGGGAACCAAAGAAGATTTAGGACCCTAATCTGGGAACCAAAGTGAATTCCCTCTCTGCAATATTGATTCCTAAACCCAAACTAATATTTATTAACAATAAAACCTAATACACGGAAACTTTAGTACCCTTAATTACTATAAATACTATAAAAAGGAAGAGAATAAATAAAGATAACCCTAATTAGGATATTAATAATATAATATTTAATGCTGGGCCAAACTTAGAACCAGTTATTAACTCTAACCCAAGATTATAAACGATTTCTAATGAAGAGGAGGTAATACCAGAAATCCAGCAAGAGACTTCCACTATAGCTAGGGACAGGAAAAGTAAAATGAAGGGTAATCTAATAGGTCCAAGCAAGACCAAAAAATCAACCAAAGCTAAGCTTAAATAAGGACCCCTAATCCCCCAGACCCCTAAAGCCAAGGCCATAGACGCCATCCTCACCACCTCAATCAAAATACTGATTTCGGATATTCTCGCGCTTAGCAAGACCAATGCTGTTCTGATCAGAGAGCTCCTTACTTGCAGGAATAATACCTCTCTTAATAAGTGGCCTTTCAAGCCAGTCCCAGATAGGGATATGCCTCAAGCTATAGGTCCAGGACTCAGTATAATCTCTACTTCATCCAAAATTAGACATAAGTAATGCTTAAGCTCTAATCAGATACATATTATCAGGTATGAGGTAAATTCAATATCATCTCAAACTGCTAATATAGTAAACTGTAGTTGCTGCAGATCCGCCTACCTAAACGTTAGGATCGCTTTAGAGAGCTATAAGATCCTCCCAGCCCTACTAAATATAGGTGCTAAGATAAATCTTCTTCCTTTATCCTATTACTACCAAAATAAGTTATCCTATACTCCACTCCAAGATATAAACTCCACAGTTTATAATAAAGCATCACTAGCACTAATCAGAGTAACTAAGGAGTAGGTATACATTAGCCATAATAGGACAAGGGCTATTTTCTTTATTATAAATAATAAAATGCATAATACTACCCACAATATCCTTTTAGGGATGCCTTTCTTTTTAAATATAAACTTAACTTTTAAGCAATCAAGGGGGTTCCTTTTTGCACACATCACTCTTAACGGGTTGCAAGTAATATGTGGGCTGGGGAGGAGGAACCAGAAGCCTTTCCAGGTAGCTGCTGCTAAAGGTGCAATAGTTCCCTAAAAATACCTTCCTTAGAGGGTAATAATAGTCCTCCTTCAGCCAGACTCCTCTAATCAGAGGCAGGTCACAATTAGAGCCCTAACAGACCCTCTCAAAACCAACCTTAGGTTATCCCAGGATAACAATATCCTTAGGAGCCTTTCAGATGAGGAAGCTAGAACCCTAGTGCTAAAATTTTTCACCTCCTTTCTCTATATCCATAGGCCTAATATCCTATCAGATCACTCTAATTAGCAGTCTTTTATCCAGATGGATATATCCTAGAGACCTGCAACTTAATTCCATCCGGACCAAGAAAAGGGGGCAATTACTCCAGCTATTAGGACCCTATATAAAAGGGTAGGGGTAAAAGTCCACCCTATTAACAACTTTCCCTCTAATGGCACTATCCCTAAGGGAACTGTAAATTAGAAGCCAAGCCATAAGGCTAGGGTCAGGTATCTGATTGATGCTAGTAAAGGAAGCAAATATAACCTATAGATTAGACCCAGATTCTCCTCCATTCCGAGGGGGTCGCAATTAACGCTAAAGCGCCTTTAGTACATTATTATAGGAAACTATAACGGGCTCTCTAATCAGGAAAAGTTAATATTTACTCATCTCTTAGAGAATAGGGAAGAAGCTCTTGCATGGGATTGGTCTTATATTTCCTAAATTAGCATAAATATCACCCCTCCTCAGTCCATTAAGATAGTTCCTCACTAGGCATACTAGATAAAAACTATTAAGCTCCCCAGAGTATTAAGGGAGACTGCTATTAAAATATTAAGAGAGCAAGAAGCCAGGGGTATAATTAAAGAATCCCATACCCCCTACTAAAACTAATAGTTCCTTATTAAGAAGAAGGATAATAGCTATCAGTTAATTAACAATATCTCTAAGGCTAATTAGGTTATAATTAGAGACGCCTTTATTCCTCCAGCTGCTAATAAGTTTGCTAAGGAGTTTGCAATATATTAGATTCTATCGCTCTTAGACTTTTTCTTAAGGTATAACTAGATTAAGCTAGAAGAGAAAAGCCGCAATATTACCACCTTTATAACTCCAATCGGGCTATTTTAATAATATAGGCTGCCCATGGGAGCCATAAACTCAGTAGCATAGTTCATGAGATGTATAGTTTACTTATTTTACAACCTAATTCCAATAGTCTACCACCCATTCCTTAACAATATTGCAGTAAAAGGGCCAGAGTCCACCTATAATGATTAGGAGCTTAATAACCTTCCTAGGGTACAGAGGTATATTGCAGAGCACATTAAGAACCTTAATGATATACTTTTTAATACAGAGCTTGCTGGTAGTGCGATTAATACTGCCAAATCCAAATGGTATAAAAAGCAGGCTAACATCATGAGTTATACATATAGGACTCTAGGCCGCTCTCCTATAGATAAGAAGATCATTAAGATTAAGGAGTGGGAGACCTATAAAAATATCAGCCAGCTCCAATCATTTCTCAGCCTAATCAACTTTTACCAGATCTAAATGCCCTTTTACAAAATTATATCACATCCTCTCTTCAACCTGCTAAAGAAGGATACTCCATTTATCTAAACCAAAAGCTGCTAGGAAGCCATAAATGCCCTTAAGTCAATAATTACTTTAAAACCCTACCTTATGAATATTAACTATAATAGGGGAGAGATTATCCTTATGGTTGATGCAAGCCTGGACGGCTGGAGTGCTTACCTAATATAGGTAAAAGATAGGGTTCATTATCTAATCCGGTATAAGAGTGGCTTATGGACTACTACCAAGAAGCTCTATAATGCAACAAAACGTGAGTATCAGGCTATACTCTATGCAATCAGATGGCTTTAGTTCTATATATATAGAGTTCATTTCATCCTAGAGACCAACTCAAATATTCTTATTTAGCAGCTAAAGGGGTTAGTATTAGATATCCCTGGGGCCTATATTACTTAATGGCTAGCTATAATCAGAATATATAACTTTATAGTTAGGTATATTAAAGGAGTTAATAATTTGATTGCTAACTCGCTCTTAAGAAAACCTCTGGGTCCTTTAGATAAGGTAAATAGATAAATTAAAGGGGATATTAAGGAATAGTATAATGCTTATCTTAACCCTATAATAGCTCCAACACCTTCTAATTAGATACCATTACTCAAAGATAGTTATTAGTAGTCAAAGGAATCAAGGGGGATTATAAATTACCTCTACTATAGTATTCTACCTAGTTACCTCTCTAATTAGTAATAGAAGGCTTTCAAAAAGAAAGCTCTTATATTTTCCCTTAGAGAAGGAGTACTCTAGCGGGAACCCGAGAAAGACCTCCCTAGAAGGAGAGTTATAGATAACCCTAATCTAAGAAAAAGAATCATCAGGAATACTCACACTCCCCTTAGTTACAGAGGGAAAGATGCTACCTACTACCAGATTAAAGCGATATACTACTGGAAAGGGATATATACAGATATAGAAAAGGCGATTGCCAGATATCCTAGATGCAACAAATGGGACACCAGGATCTATAATAATAGGGTGATACCCACTACCCCAGGGCTTCCGTTTTCAAAAATTTATATTAACATTCAGCATTTGCCCTCTAATCAGGGATATCAATACCTTATAAAAGGACGTTACGACCTTATGGGATGGCCTAAGATAATAGCTCTTAGGGCTGCCGACTTAAAGAACATCAAGCAATTCTTTATTAATAAGTTCCTACTTAAATAAGGCTTTCTCATATCAGTAGTTATAAATGGGGGACCTAAGAACCTTAGAGACTTTACCAAATACCTCAGATACCTTAGGGTGCATCAGATTAGAATATCCGCATATAATCCTAGGGCAAATAGTATTGTGGAATATAGCCACTTTAATATTGCATTAGCCTTAGGAAAGATGCTAGATGGGGGTATAACTAAATAGAAAAAGATCCTTCCTTATGCACTCTTTGCTAATAGAATGTCCTTAAGGCAGTTATATAAGAAAAGCCCATTCTACCTACTCTATAGATTTAACCTAATATTACCCATTAAAATAAAGATCCCTACCTAGTGGGTTTAAGCCTGGTTACCCCATATAACCTCTAATTAGGTACTAGAATGTTAACTGCACTTATTGCTAGACCTAAAACAAGATATCCTATATGCCCAGGAGTCAGTTGCTAAGCAAAGAAAAAAGGCAGCAGCTAGAGATACCCACCAGGAATTCCATAAACCCAAGCCTCTTACAAAAAATAACCTTATACTAGTTATAAATAAGCAGAGGAAATCTAATCACTCATCATTCCAAAAGCTAATATATCAATGGTTCGGGCCTTATATTATTAATACTATTAAGCCTAATAATGTATATAAGCTAAGGACCCCTAATAGGATCCCTATTAATAGGACCTATCCCCTAATGCGCCTAAAGAAATTCATCTGTAAGAGGGGAATTTAAGAGCTAAAGGTACCTTTTCTTTAAGAGGATAACCCTCCTAAAAGTTAATAAACTAGGAGGAAGCTATTAAAGGTAGCCAGATATAATATCTTCCCAAACACACTAGATAATATACTCTATCCCACCACCCCTAATCAGGATAATAACAATTAGTACCAAGACTAGTCTCTTCCTAGCCGGATGGTCCCCTAAGCACAGGCATACTCAAATACAGACAGCTCATATAATTCAAACTTATTAGATTTAGCTAATCAAACTTAAAAGATAACACTACATATAAACATTCCACTTATCAACCCTAATAACCCCAAGCTAAAGGAATACAAATTCTGGGATAAGATATAAAAAAGTTAAGATATAAAAAAGTTAAAACATAAAAAAAAGTTAAAACAACATTATATCTCTGATCAGACAAATATACTTCTCATAAGGGCCACCATTTATATACTTAACAAAAATATCATTCAGACCTCCTTTAATTAGAGTACTAAGGCAAGACTACAGGTACTCACAAGCCTCTAGGGCTTTCAGGAAGGGAAAGAACAGTTTAAGCAGCTCAAATTTACATATTAAGAAGAGGGTCCACAGGACATAAAGACCCTTACCTCTGCCCTTAAGGTTATATATCTTGATATTCATTACAAAGGCCTTATGAAGCAGTAATTCATAGACCTAGTTTTATAAAAGGATTGCATTTAGCTAAAAATAAGTACAGATGCTTTCTTTATAAATAGGAGAAGGATTATATGTTTTAAAGACCCTAATAATAGGAGGCAATTACTCCTTACCCTTTCCCTTCTCTTCTTAGCTTAATTAAGGAGGAGAAGATATAGTAATAATAAAGCTTATCTAATTAGAGAGGCTTAATGGTTTAATAATGAGATTAATGATTAATAGTTAATAATGCTATTAGGGGGAAGTTAAAGAAAAGAATTAGTAGGGGGAAAGCAACTTTAAATATAAAAAGTTAAAAAAGGGAGCTCTTATTAGAAGCATTCAAAGCAGCAAAGGTTGCTACCTAGCAGAAAAAAGAAGGAAGTTAAGTAATTCACTAGCTTAAGTAATTCACCCATCTTAAGGCTCCCCTTCTAATAAAAGCCCACCTTTCTACCACAACCTCCAACCCAACTACTTCTTCCATAACCACTATACCTTAGCTAATCTCTAATTAGCGTAGTATAACTTGCATCATTAAGATTTAAAAGCTGCTGCAACCATCAACCTCTACCCTTAAAACTCATTACTTTCCCTCCATCACCTAATTTCTCCTTGCCTTAGCACCCTTTTCCCCAATCTAACTAATCAAAAAGATATCTTCCTTAAGCCAGCAAATAATAAAGAAAGGTAAGAGAAAGAAGAAGGGATCCCTATTAATCCAGTTTACAATCATCAATAGTCCAAAAGGCTAAGTTAGCCCCATAAACAATCCCAATGCCCCTGTGCCTACTATTAAGTACCCAAACCCTTCTAATTAGGTTAGCCTTAAAGCACAACTTTCAGCATTACCCTTTATTATGAATTTTAATAATATTAACCCTATATAGCAGCTAAGATTTCCCAACTCATATAACATCTATAATTAAGGAAACTAGGATTGCGGAGCTAATATAGACTTAATAAAAAACTCATTCAAAACCAGAATTCTTAACAATAGGTTGGCACTCTCCCAAGCTTTTAATATATTAGACCTTTCAATACAACTGCCATTCTTTTAGAACCAAAAATAGGGGCATAGTAATCATACGTAGCAGGTGGTAGACACATATTTCAAGGGCATCAATCCCTATCCTTAGTTTAAAGACCCCCCTGAGCAGAAGAACCTATTTGGCACTCACTATAGCAACTTCCTCATAACCCTTTATAATGCAGAAGGTCTCCTAACTCAAGAGGCATGCCTATATACTAATTATATTCTAGGGCTTATTAATTAGCAGCTAATTAATTTCAGCAACCTAGTCTTTATAATGCCCATAACCTATAATATTAATGGAGAACCCCCTAGATTATAAAGATACTACTTACTAAAGAATAGCTAGAGGTTCATCATCTAAGTTATATATACCCTAGGCCATTAGGTATTAAGCATCTTTAATAAGGATACCAAACAACTCAATATAATTAACACTTATCCTAATCAGAAAACTCATAATAGGATATACCCCCGTATAAGGGACTGCATTACATACTTCCTTACTCTTGGGCTACCTAAAGGATTCTTAAAACAGGCATGCACAGCAGTCTAAGTAAAGGTTATACTGCAGCTAGGATCAACTACTTATAGACTCCTTATAGCCACCTATATTACCTTTTTCTTCCAAGAAAATTATAAAAAGAATAGCTAGGAGTTTAGAGACTAGATCAAGACCAGGCTACTTAAATCCGCCCCTCCTAGCTTACCCACTAAGAAAGCCTTAGCTCTTATCTAGGGTTTTACTATCCAATCAGAAATCAATAAATCCAAGCATCCAATCAGGGGCATCCAGAATACTCCAGTCATTAGCTACAACAAGTATAAGAGGCTCATAGCAGAAAAGAATATCTTATACTCTTAAGCCAACATCTTAGGGATAAATAAGGGGGAGACTAAGTATTATGTTACACCCAGTATAGGATCAGAACCAGGATAAAATCTGCTGGGCTTCCTTATAGTAAGATTTAACAAGGCTGATCTTTTAAGGCCTACTAACATCCAGACTTCTAGGTCAAGCAAAACTCCTATTACCCCTAACAGCTTAAAGAACCAGCCACCTATTCTAACATCTAAGACACCTAGTACAGCCATAAAGGATCTAATCATAATATCTAGGCTTAAACTTCATAAGGACCCATCCAAAACACCTAAGCCTCTACCTCAGGCAGATAGGGCATAAACATACGGAGAAGATAATCTTGGGACACTGAGTAAAGCAAGAACTGCTCTACAGACGCCTAATCAAAGTAGGGCTAGAATGCTGCAGGGTAACCCTATTAAATTTTTCTCACAGCAAATATTAAAGGCAAGCATTAGGAATATATCCCCAGGAGGAAACATAAATATAGGTGAGATAACCCCTAAGCGATCGGGTATCTTAAGGTCTTTATCATTATCTCTATCCTCTATTCCGGCTATGCCGCCACCACATTACCCATTACCCACCATAATAAGAATCATAACGATTTAAGAGCATAACCGGAATGCAAGTAAGTAGGTGGGGACTAAGGAAGCAAATTGCTAGGTTCCCATACTAGCGATTAGTAACAGCCATTAATCCTAAGCTTACAAAAAGTCAGCTAAGTAAGAGAAGAAGGATTACAAACTAAGTGTGCTATAGCAGAATGAGAGTAGGGATAAGTAGGCCAGGAATCAAGAGCTACAAAGGGTCTAATAGAGCTGAATTCGGGTAGCTTATCTAATTAGAGGAGGAAAGTAATTTTAGTTGTTTCAAGCAGATCATTACTTATTCTTTATAATAATCTGGAGAGGGGTATATTCTAANGCATTCCCCCCCCCCCTCCAAGACTATAAGAAGGGGCCTTCCTGCGTTGCTTTTGAGAAATTTCTAGTCCTAGAGAATCAATCTTTTTATACCCTATGAATTTATATCTATCAGATATATACATGTATACTATAAAACTATTTCTTGTGCCCTCTTTTTCTGCCTCTCCTTTTTGGCACCCTCTATTCCCCTCATAACTCTCCTATCGCGTCAGGGGCTCCTCTTCTTGCCTTCCACGCTCCTCTTGGGGTGGTTGCTTGATCAGGGCTCTGGCAGAACGTGTGCCTTTTTGTGTGTGTGGAGGTTTTGTCCTCTCGCTCTCCCCTCTGGGCCCGTTTTCAATACTAAGCATTATCATTATTAATTATAATACTATTCTATTTCCTTATACTAAAGTAGGAGTTTCTTATCTAGATGGATAGGGCATCTAGTTAACTTAAATACCCATACTCTATTAAGCCCTTATAGGCATCTAAGTAATAGCTCCCTATTAAGTTAATAATTATATAGGCCTTAGTTTTATTATAGCTAGTGATTTTTTAAAGCTTAAGTTTAAAGTTCTTATAAGTTTTTATAATAGGTCTTAAGTAGAACCTTTTAGGGAAGAAAGATTAGCTAGCTTTTTCTTAAAAGTAAATGTGGTAAGTGCGCTGGATGTATGAGATTTATAAGATCTTGGTATGCTTGGGGTGCTATAGCTAGAGATGGGCTTTGTCTTTAGTTTCTTTAATAGGTGTTTAGTATAGCTCTTTTATAGCCTATACTAGGGGTGTTCCTATAATTGTAATCCTGTTATACTAGTACTAGGTATAATAAGTTAGTACTTTCCTAGGTGTTCCTTAGGACTTTTATTAGGATTTCTATATTTATTATTATTTTACATAAGGTCTTTACTATTTCTTCAGCTATTATTTTTAGCGCTGACGCAGTCTAAATTACTATTATTTATAACTATTTTATATAATAGTCTTTATCTTCCTATTGCTAATTATCTTTCTTATTAAGGTTATCTAGGGAATTATCTAAAGGCTTCTTTTTCTAAAAGGTATAGTAAGTACTAGTTATTAAAGCAAGAGGTCTAGTTAAGGGCTTTATACTTAGGGCTAGCATCTGCTGCTTTCTTAGGAATAGTTGGTAGGTTGTTTGGATTCTCAGGTTTATTCTTACTAGGGTGGATTAGATATTCTATAGAAAGGTTAAGTTAATAAATATAAGGGGTCTTGCCTTCTAGGTATATTAAGTACCTTTTATTAAGTAAATAGCTATATTATCTGGGCTGTTTATAATATATAATCATATTAACTCATTATTATTCTTTTAGAATAGGTCTTTATACTTACTTCCTGGGTTAGCGGTATTTCTTAGAGAAATATCGTTATTTTCTGCCATTATAGCACTTCTAGCTGTTGCTAGGGCATTATTGTGCTGCATTAAGTTCTATAAGTTCTGGATGAGTATTATAGGTAGTTCCTTATTATTATTACTAATTACTATAGAAGGTACCCTTATAGTAGTATCTTTTTCCATTATTAGGTTGGTAATAGGGCTTTTATTAGTTTCTAGGATTCTTATGCTAATAATCCTATTATTATTTGAATAATTAGTTATTAATATATATAACTATAGTAATATACTTTGCAAATTTATTAGGCCTATCTACCTTAGAAAGCTTGTTTTTCATATCTTTTTTAAGTTCTTTATAGAACTAGCTTATAAGCGCTTTATCTCTCTAATTAATATAGGTGGTAAGTTATTTAAAATAGGTAGTATATTTAGAAGCTAAGCCTTATTATTTGAATTATATAAGCTATTATTTAATAGTTTATTCCTCATTTATGTTGCCAAAAGTGTCCTTTAAGGCTTATTTAAAATTATTATATTTCCTAACGATGGCTTTAGTATTATTATCCTAGTCCGTTTTATTATTCTCTAAGTAGTCTCTAAGAGTAAATTTAAACTAAGTAAGGGCGTTTTCTTTAAGTTAATATTTAGTAAAAATGATCTTATTATAATTAATCCTAAACTAAAGTTTATAATATTAGAAATAAGTATAGTATTAAGTAAGGATTCCCTAGAAGGTTCCCTTATCTCCCTTATAGGAGCTAGGCTAATCTATCTTATAAGCCTTGGCTTACTGAATTATATGGAGATAGTTAATTTCCTGCTATAGGGCTCCAATCTATAGGGCTATTTTCTGGGTACTTATGATTTACGCTTATTTATTATTAGAGAAGGTAGTTAATATTATATCTTTATATTGCTTAGTTAGTTATATATATAGTTATTCTAAATAAGAGTTATTAAAATGTTATAATTATATTAAACTTTTATAGGGTTTAATAAGTAACCTATAGGGTTTATATTAATAGATTAATATAAAGGCAGTATATAACTTAGTCATTATATATAAAGATACTATTTATGAAGAGGGTATAATTAAAAATTATAAGGCTATCTAGTTAGTAAGACTAAATATTTAGATTAATAACTAAAGAGTTCATTTTATAAAAGCTATTTATTATAGTAATAACTATATCTATATATATATTCTAACTCTTTAGCGGCTATAGCAGATAACTTATATCCAATATATCCATTTCTTAGCGGATATATTTGGATAATTTGTATCTAGTATATCCATTCTAAGAGGAGTGGGTTTTTAACCCTAACCCTATGTGTCTGCTGATTCCTCGTCCTAGTGCCAGTGGGGCAGCATCGTGGTCCTTGATTCTGCTTTCCCTGGTCCTGTGGAGGGGTCTCTGGGGTGCCATCGTGTTGGCTCATAACAATATTTGGAAATTTTAAGTACAAGTATTTTTGTTGGTGGATTTTAGCTGAAAGGTATATTAAATTAAATAACTATAATATACTATATTATTATAATGCACCCTTCTACCATAGGTTTCTGGCCAACCGTAGGGCAGCAGAATAGCGGTAATTACAGCCCTGCCAACGCCGTTACAATAATATGCAAGTACCATCAGAGCGTAACTGGCATAGGCAGCCCGCCGATGAGTGGCGGGCATGTATAGAGCCCTCCGAAACCCCTTCGCTGAAACATTCGACCTCAGGATTTCCAGAAATTTGTAACCTGTTCGAACGATGGAGGGACTCTATAAAAAAAAAATAGGCTAGGGGTTTTTAACGTCACGCATGAGAGCGTTACCGCCCTGACTTGCAGGCACTGCACCGTGATCATCCAATCACGCTCAGTGCACTCTTGGCCCCAAGTGAGACGTGATATTCGATGAGTCAGATTTCCCAGAGGGGTTCGTGTCAACTTCAACACCGCCGTTGTTCATGCTCGTCAATCAGATGCGACCAACAATGGGTATGGACCGACTCTACCAGTACGAGCCACTGCCGAAACCAACATGCAGGTATCTTACTGCATGCGAGCCTGGTCAGCCTGGAGAAAGACAATACGAAGTACCTCACACTACTCACATCAGGCTCGCCACTCTAGAACCCGCCATTCAACCGCGAGATGACCTCGTCATACGTCTTGATACAGTTCCCTTCAAAGCTCCTCCAAGCGACTCCAACTATGACGATCCAACTCTGGCAATCTGGAATGATGTCCGCGCCATCCGCGGGGACGATCCGCCGCTGCCTAAGTACGAGGCCCTGAGTTACGCCTGGGGCTCCGAGGCGGATCTTGGCCGTGTGCGTATCCGGAGCCGGGGACACAAGCATGCCCCCCACAGTTATTACCTGCCCATAACGCGAAATTTGGATGATGCCCTGCGCGCATTGCGGAGGTATCATCTCGCCGCTGAGATTCCCGAAGGCACCCGCGAATCCAGTTTATCACGCGTTCTATGGATCGATGCCATCTGTATCGACCAGGCCAATGCCGCTGAGAAGGGCCCTCAGGTTGCGATGATGGGGAGTATCTACCAGTCCGCCAGCCGAGTTGTGGCGTGGCTAGGCCCCGCGGATCAAACCTCTCATCGCGCCATGCGTTTTATGTGCTCTGTCGGCTTGCAAGTCAATGTGTCCTTTCGCGGATCAGAACTCTCGTCCGCCCCAGGGGCCTCGGATCCGACCCTGGGGGACATCCAGGTGCCGCTCTTTGAATCTCACGACGACGAAATGGTCCCGTGTCTTATTGCTTTGTTTGAGCGCCCGTGGTTTTCTCGTCTTTGGGTGGTGCAAGAGATCCTCCTAGGGAATCCCTCGCGAACGATCGTGCTTTGTGGACCTAAGGATGCTGTGCCATGGTCCATATTCCGCAAGGCCATGGCTGTGGTAAGCTGGAAGTGGCCGGAATGGCCTTTCACCCAACAGAATCGGCATGGGGTCATGAGGATGCTATGGGCATTTGTAACGATACAAGATACCACGGCATATCTGTCGCGGCTGCGCCAGGACTTTGGCGCGCTCACCTGTAAAGACCCTCGCGATAGGATCTACGCCGTGATGAACTTGCTGGGGCCCTTTGAGCGGCGGTACCTATGCATCCGTCCAGACTATGAAAGACCCTTCACTAAAGTGTATCGGGAACTGGTGAGACGGTCGATTGGCATTTTGGGCGATTTGACGATCCTGGAGGAGTGCGAGGGAGCCACAGATGAGCACAGCTGGTTGCCAAGTTGGGTTCCAAATTGGGCTGGCCAGCCTGATTTTCACGGGCCTAAATCAGCACTCTCATTCGCCTCGTCACAGCTCGCAGGTTGGAACGCAAGTAAAAATGATATTCTAGACGACAGCAGCAACGTTCTAACCTTGGCCGGAGTCAGCGTTTCGACGATCCAGCATATCGAAACTGATCACCCAGATGATATCCACGACAGTTCGCAGTCCCGCATAGATTGCATGCTTCTCCAGGACGAACTCTGTGAACTCGAAAGACCGTGGGGTGTTCCTCTGTGTGAATGGGTACGCACGCTGTTAACTGGTGAGGTCGCCGAGGTCCTATCTCCTCCACCTCAATGGGCCGCCACGATGGAAGAGGGTATGAACACGCTCCGGACCATGCTCTCTACAGGAGCTCATACACCAGACGAAAGCGCTTCTGAAGAAGCCAACTGGCAATCCAGTGGTATGAGTTACAGATTTATCATCAACGTTCGAACTCGACTTGATGGCCGGCGTATGTGCAAAGATTCACGGGGATCGCTCGTCTTGGCCCCGAAGAGCGCACGACCTGGTGATTTGGTTTGCGTTCTCTTGGGAAGTGACAATCAAGTGCTCTTGCGGCGGACCTCGCAAAAAAGCGAGTATTTCCACTTGGTCGGGACGTGTTTTGCCCATTGTGCACTATGTAAGCCAAGCTTTCTTATTACATTGCGCGGGTTATAACTCGTTCGCGTTGGCAATTTGTTCTGACTTGACGGCACACGTCTTGTTCCTATAGACGGAACTGCGGTTTTAGGTCCTCTGCCTCATGGCATTAGACTCGTCTTCCACCCTCGAACATCCAAACCAGCCTTTATCTCAGTAAAGACTGGGCAAAGGTCGCTGGTTGACCCCCGGCTTTCATGCCTCCTGGGTGCATCCAAACTTGCGAAGTTCGAAAAGGCACTATCTATGAACGAAGACTCACCGGTGAGGATGCCTACGCGGATAGACCCTAAGGTTTTATCCAAGTGCGGGATAGGTTTAGACGGCAGAAAAGGAGTTGACATGCAGGAATTCAAGATCACATGAAGACCAAGAATCATATGGCATCAACCAGACCATCCACAAGTATTCTTAAAACGGTCCGAAGACTCTGAGATGAGTGAAATATCAGCATAGTTTTAATGGCACAGCAGATCATCTTATGTGATAACTACCATCCTGCCTCTTTAAAAATCATCCCTGGGCCAGAGGAACTTTTTGTCTAGGCACGGGAAGTAACGCCAGTCCACCCAGCTCCCAACACGGATCCAGTTCGGTACTGGCATGTCGCAAAAGTCCTGGACGTTCGATTTCATGATCGGCAGGTTTGGAACAACGTTCGCCTTCACCATCATGCAATCTTTCTGCAGGAGCACTATAGGTCAGCATATGTAGCGAACGAGAAGAGTAAATGCTAATTGTCGAGGATCAGTGTTAAATATGTAGTTAGCACTGTGGCAATCCTTCAAGATTCTCGCCGATGATGTAGTGGTCAGGGAGTCTTCTTGCTTCCAGTCGACCTCTTGTTGTCAGCGTAGCAGATAAACATAACATGACCAGGAGAGTGGATGTAAGCCTCAGTAATACGCTATTACCGCGGCGTAAGTTGATCTCAACCACTTGAAATGAGCCTCGGTTATCTTTCATGTTATTTATGCAGAAAGACTCGATAATTTACACGTGGGGTTGACCGCTGTGCACATTGCTATGCGTTACAAACTCACTGCTAAGTAAGATTACACTGGTTGACCAGAACATTTGGCCCATTGTCATATTTTGGTGTTTTCTGAGCTGTGGTGTACTGGCGTCGGCGCCGTGTCTCATAACATATTGCCCTGTTCCGCCTCCGGCATCGCCACCTTAGATGGTACAAGAGCACCAACACTGAAAGACTTGACTGGGCTGCGTCGAGCACCCTAACCATCCCAGAGAACCCGTGGTGCCAATGCAGCCAGCCTGTGCCGTGGCGAGGCATTCTTGCCGGCAGTCTCGGTGGCCACCCCCCAGTTGACAGGGGCCGATCCTCCACGTGGCTGTTCCTCTTTCATTGTTCTGATGCAGATGGAGTCCACCCGCGTCGTTTCTGAACTCGACAGGAGTTCGATCGAGGTTGCCATTGTTGGTGGGGACGGCAAGCGTAGTGAGAAATCCAGCAGTGAGGAGAAGGGCGGTGGTAATGAATCTCATATTTGAACCTGGATAAATGCACCACTAAGTTTGGTAACTAGGTATCAAGGGCTGGAAGGTGATTCATGTGCTATAGTATGGAAGCTTCAAAATGGGAAGGTATGGCGGTGTCCGAGTCGAAAGTACCGGACTGTGAGGCAAGATCATTTTCACTTTGATATCTTTCTCTTTCTTGTGCAATGGCGCCCTTTATAGCATTCCAACCTATCACACCGTACCAACATAAAAGTGTGTCACACAAGTTCGATAGTTTGCGATGGTGGCGCCAATCTAGCACTCGACCCCGAATCAGTGCATCTCAGCCTCGGCCAATGCAACCGCGTTACAGAGGTTCCCCAGGCGCTGCATACAAGTCCACATTCAAGCCAAGGACAAACCAATCTAACTTAGGGAGGCTAGAAACTCGAGACAAACCTTTCATCCAAATACTCGATATCACTCTTGGCATCTTTGCGCCGTGCTTGCGGTGCCAGGGTGCTAGGGTTCTTGATATGCTGTTCTGTCGTGTCGGTCAAATTCAACTCGTACTGAAGTTCTAAGTCTCCCTTTGGACCTTAACGTCCTAAGGCATCTAACTACTTGAAATACTAACGCAGCTAGATGACAGAGCTAACAAACGTCCTCGGCGGAAGTCCGAACCAATCTTTTTCAACCCGTCCGAGGGCTCCTGTCCTAGATGTCCTAAGGGCTCGCTTGCTGACTTTGGATCTGGTTCCACCGCGATCAAGGCTGGGAATAGCTCCTCCAGACAAGGATATATACACGCCAGCAAGGCTCTACACGAGCAATCGCCGCAACACAGGCAGGGCCCGACCGTCAGAGGGAAGCTCCATTTGAGTTTCAACGCACTTCGCAAGCTCAAGAAAGCCGCAGGTGCTCTATCACGCCAACCTTCCAACATACTTAGAAAGCTGAGACTAAGGTTAACTGTCGTGGAAACCGCGCTATTTACCTAGGTATGTGCTATTCCCAGCTGGCTAACAACTTGCAACGCTCGAACAAAGTGCGATGTGATAGAGGAATTCCTTCGAGCAATTTATCCAGCCGAGGATCGTGGTCGTCATGCACATACCCCACGCATCCCACGCAGGCTCCTGAAGTCGTCCTCGTGCACACGTGCAGCAGCGAAAAGATCACCTGGTATCGGGCCTCATGCGGGGCCAACAACAGCTTACTGCTAATCTAGACGCGTCAGCCCAGCGGCTTAATACTACTTTGCGTGAGCCAAGCCAGAAGAATATGTAATCCATCTATCCTACCGACTTCACAGACTTTCCGTTCTTTTCAGGCCTTATAAATGCTATTCCTCCTAGTGGCCTCATATGGATGTCAGCGATGATATGACTAGTGGTTGAACTCCCGCGAAAGGCTATATCGACTTAGTTGCAGCTAGGCCCTGCAAACTTCACAAATTGCAATTTGTCACTAGACAGGAGCCAAATAAGCAAGGCGTGTATTTTACAAGCAAGTGGGATCTTGAGCTGCGAAGATACACCCGCTTGCTCTGATCTGATCTGTGGTATATTGACTCGATATCGTAGCTCAACAACACCATTTCTTTCCTTCTTTTTTCGCTGGCTGTATTTTCAAGTCACTTATTCGATGACAACCACTGCATCCTCTGCATCCGTCGCATCCGCCGCTCCCCATTGACGTAGTGCAAATTCCACCCTGTCTTTTGCTTCCTCCATCAAATCGTCATCTGCCTGATTCATGTACCATTGAGGCGTTGTTTCTTTGCAGATTTGCAACGGAGTATGTTGGCCCTTGATTTCAAAAGGTTTCCCATGAGGGAGTGGATCCTTCGCCGAGTTTGTCTCATCGAGCGGATTTATGCCGCCCTCCTTGCCGATAGCGTTGCGATCAGCTCCTTCAAAGAGTAGTTCATGCACCCAACGGTCCTCGAGATTTGCGACGGCGAATTGCAGGGGTGTAAATGCATACCCAGGGGCCCGTGGCCACACCCCACGCTCAAGGAGCATCTTGAGCATCTGGCCTGTTGTGGCGCCTCCGTCTTGGTCGTCAAGGCTCTTGTGTACATAAGCATGGTAAAAGAGATCCATGATCAGGTATTTCTCACCAGCGAAGTTGGCCCTTGACTCAATCAAGACTTGCAGGAACGCAAGGTCCCGTTGCGTGACACACAGTTGCATTATGGTCTTTGGCTCGGTTTTTTCGACGACCCTCAAGTTCTTCACCAGCTGGAACTTGTCTCTCCAGATGCTCATCTTGATGGGTTCTGAAAGCTCTGCCAAGTACAAATTTGCCAGCTCTGGCCACTGAAGCAACGCCAGGCTTACTAGCACACTGGTCTCTGATTTCCTCGGTTCTTGATCCCGCTCGAATGGGGATGTCTTGGTCCAATTGGGAAAACTGGCTCGGATTTTCCCATTTGGAAAAGCGGACAGTCTCGGTAGATGGTGTGCTATTCCACCTGAGGCACTCCGTCACAGCTTTCCAGACCATTTTATTTTGGAGTATAACGTCCCTGCGGTCTTTGAGAGCCTTTTCTGTCATCACGAGGCAGTATTCTTCGTATCGGCTTGGATACTTCGAATCAGGGTGTTGTCGGTTATTACCAAACTGCTGGAGACCGCTGAAAATGACTTAAAGTTCCAGATTCTCAATCAGTTCTTTCGACAGGGCAAACTCCTTGACTTTCCCCAACGCAGTCTTCTTGTCTAAAAGATACTCCTTGACAGTGTAATGGGCAACAGAGACTTGGGTCTTGACGCGGACACTATCCTCGGGATCAAATTCAGGTTCCCGCCTGGGTTCCTTATCGCGCGGATAGATCGTCTCTGGGCGCCGACGGGGCAGCACCGTAATCAGGCACCCAAGGACCTTTTGAAGGTGGTCGAGGTTGAAATTGTGGGCGGATCCGTGTGGCATGTGGAAGCGAGAGGCCTCGACGAGCACCTCGGTACATTGCGTTGCTGAAGATGGGCTGCAGAGAAGAGCCAGTGCAGTGCGCGCGAAGTTGCGATTATATTCGTTTTGGCATGGGCCGTCAGGGAGTAGCTTTCGAATGATGTGCTCGTAAGTCCCAAAAATATCAGGTGGTATTGTCTCAAGCATCCCAGCGACGAGCCCTGGTCACACAAATTCGACCGGATGATAATGTCGACTTGGCATGCAGCCCATCTGAACCTAAAGTTCCCAGAGGTTAGTCTGATCCTGGACCTGGGGAAAGTTGTGATGACTCACATTCCCTTGGCTCTCTTTGCGATGAGTTCGATGACTTCATTCAGACCTTTGCCGGCAAACGCAAACATCTGATTGGATTGTAGTTGGCTCCTCAAGAAGGTTCGGATGGCCTCTTTGATGTCTGGGTTGTCATACATGGATATAGTTGTGCAGCCAGTCATTGGAGGACGATCGGGAGAATCGGTCTCCATGGGGTCGTAGCCATGCGGGTCCCCAGCCGGACTCATCGACATTGATCGTACCGAGCCGCTTTGGCGAGATGTCAGATCACCTCGAGAAGATCTAATCTCTGACCTGCTTACCATCTGAGGACCAGGTGAGGATTCAGAAGCACCGCCCAGCGAGGTCCGTCCTCGTTTCCACATGGCGGGGGGTAAAGGGGGAGGAGGCATGGCACTCCCGGATGAGAATCCACCGTCGAGACCATATGAAGCTTGGCGATTATCATTGACATTCCCAACAGTCGTTCCTGAAGGACCTCTCGCGACCAGAATTGGACATCTAGCGTGCTGTATGGCGTCAATGGCGCTGGAAATGTCTGCTTCCTTCCTGCTTGTGAAGCACAATGACACATGCTGCCACGCAGGACCGGCGCCAATGATGGTCAATATTTTGAGTGGCGCGTCCTGAGGTGCCAGGCTCTCGTCAACAGCATCAACAATTATGCAGACTTGCTGCTTGAACTCCATTTTGATGTATTCCGTCACGGCCAAGAGACATTCCGTTAGGCCCTCGAGGCTGAGATCATGCTTTGAGTAGAGCTCGTGAAGCTTCTCTGGGATTATGGCCATGGTGTTTGATGTGTGGGATCTCGGAGTGTTAGCTTGGCGAGTCAGATCTCTGATGACCCATTTGAGGAATGAGCATGCCTCTTCAGATGAGGTGTGGCCCTGTCTCTGGCGCTCATGAGAACAGTAGTAGAAAGAGACACCCGTATTTTGATGGTGCATTAAGACATCACCAATCGCAAAAGATGCCAGGACAGTCTTGCCGGCGCCAGGAAGTCCATGTATCCAAAGAAAACGAGCGTGAGTGGTTGAACCTCCCTCGCGCCAATCTTTCCATGCCCGCGACTTTGCAAGCCAGTCAAGTACCCTTTTCCCTTAGTGCTCTTTTTTGGCAGTGAAAATCATGGCTCTCAATGCCTTTAGGCTTCAGCCATTGCAAAATGTTTCTCCGTTTGTTCTCATCTGTTACAAATGTCAGCTCAAGTCCTGGGGTTCCAGATGACCAGTGCTTACTGGTCTGCAAAGTCTTGATTTCGCGAATCCCCCGCTCAAGATCATGGAAACGTATACTATAGATATGTTAGAATGAAATAAAATCGATTGATCTCAACCGGGCTATTCCGCTTACTGGTTTTCGATTTGTAGGCAGCTGACGATGACTTCCATGACTTTTCGAAGTTGGATCAGGAGCACTTTAACCTGATCTCCGGCAGTAACAGACCAAATGATTTTCTGACACACACTTGGGGTCTGAAATTGTTCCAATATGCGGTTTAGTTCCTCGACGATTTCTTTTATCTCGTCCAAGCCCCCTTTCTGGCATTTGTTTCTCAAACGGTTGGCGGATGGGCTGTCGTCCTCCAAGTACTCTGCCAGGGTCTTTCTGCATGTCAGATGTGAACCTCACAAGTCCCAAGCTCCCCGTAGTGGGCTTCAACTCACCTGAAGTTGCGGTCGCCAATTGCATGCTTCGCCGTTGAGTTGCTTGATCTCTTCCGGCGCGTGCAACGTCCTCCTGATGATTTGGAAGCAGAATTCTGCTGTGCTTCCAAGTGCGTTGATAATATGGAGTACACTTCCCGGATCAGCCATGTTCGCTGTGGATATGGGTTGTGATGGAT
This sequence comes from Stenocarpella maydis, assembly GCA_002270565.1. Classification (NCBI taxonomy): domain Eukaryota; kingdom Fungi; phylum Ascomycota; class Sordariomycetes; order Diaporthales; family Diaporthaceae; genus Stenocarpella; species Stenocarpella maydis. The sequence continues at coordinate 134,299 of NQMI01000129.1, forward strand.
GTAGTGATTGCAGGTCTGAGACGGAAAATAACATTAAGGTGGTATGAGGAAAGATCCAACCTTATAGCATCGACTCAGTATTGTTGGCCTTCTATGAACCTTTTTGGAGTATCTTGTCAACCTCATGGCAGTCTCCAGTGCCAGGTATCCGCGGCGGGACCTAGAACTGCCTAGGCCTCAAACACTATGTCTCTCTGTGCTACTAGGAAAAGCAAGGTTCCCCGGTGATCAGAAAGGCAGGCCTGCTCCATTTTCTGACACCTGATAATCCATTTACATCATCTCTTGTCCTTTTGTTCATACTGGATCCACTGCATTCATTGAAGCGCCTATCAAAGACATTCTGTCTGGAAAGATGGTATACTGCAGCGCTCATTAAGACTCCTGGCGTTCATAGCCAGCAGACAGAGAACTCATGCGAGTTGTTTGTCAAGTTGGCGACCATCTTACTTACCCGATTTCATGTACTGATTCATGCCTAGGTAGGCAGTATCATATGAAGTAGCAACTTATGCTCCCAGGCATTGAGATGCGGCCAAAGAAAACCTGGAAAATACCTAGGTACTCATCACCAGAACAACGCTAGGCTCATTGATGACTTGCGCGAAATGCGAGATAAAGAGTACAACTGAACCCAACGAGTTTCAAAATGAAAGTTTCAAGTCATGTGCCCCAAAGGACTCTAAAATGAACAGGGCTGGAAATAGTGCTCCAAAATACCGCTCTCAGTGTAGTTAGGTGGATTTCGCGAGACACAGCGTTATGTTGTTATCGTATTGTACGTCGTATTGTTTCATATTTGTCAAGTGAAGGCGATATAATTCAGTCCGAGGTACCGCTAGAAATCCAGAATGATACCCTTAGAGCTCAGTATTGCCAGTTTTGCACCTTACTCGAGAAACTGAAATCCATCGGCTCATGCGAGCTGCGGTATATGGCATGACATGTGCAATATTGCTATGTACAGTTTATGCGTGTTCTCTACATTTGCTCATCAATATACATAAAGAAATTGGAAAAAGCTGAACGACATTCATCCTTATTTGTATGCAATGCGCGCTTTCAAATGCTCCGCTGCCCGCTCTCGCCTCTCCGCAACATTGACTAGCTGTTCGCCACGAGTTCAAAACGAACTTAAGCTTTAAAGCCACGACGAGCCTTGGCGGGCTTATCGCTGTCGATAGACTCAAGGCCGGGGATGTTGTCGTACGTGCACAGGGTGCCGCAGTCAAAGATGTCACCAGCACCTTGGCGGTAGTTGCGAACGGTGAAGCTCTTCGCGTCAGGGTTGGAGAGATATGTCCAGCGGGGGTCAACAAGTGGGGTGACCTCGCCCTGGACGGAGCCGGCCGTGTCCTGGTTGAAGCCGATCCACAGCGCGACGGTGCCTATGAAGGGACCGGAGCCGTTGACGAAGCGGCCCCCCACGTTGTTGTAGTTGTAGACGACCTTGTCAAGCACGAAGGTGGGCAGGTTGTCTCCGTCGGGCCATGTGGCGTTGGTGATGAAGTCGACGATCGCACCGTACTGGGATGCCGTGGACCGGAAGCGGATCTGCTTGGTCACGGCCGGGTCGGTCAGCTGGATGTTGGAGGAGGAGTCACCGCCGTCGCTCTGGGCCATGACTGAAGGGAGGCTGGTGGCCATGAGGAGGCCGAAAAAGGCCGAAACGACACTGGCGAACTGCATTTTGTTTGTGTTTGTTGTATCGAAAGCGACTGAGTTGTCAAAAAGAGTGTCTAGACTCGAACAAGGAGTCTCGCTGGCGAGGATTGGTGAAGACGGCTGGGAATGAATGGCAATTGAGAGGTTGAAGAGAGGCAGGATGATGATGTTAGCTAAAGCCAAGATCTTCCCGGATGAACGAGAGATGTTGCTGATCTATATAAGTTCCACGAATATCTTGTGGAAGCTTATAATATCACAGCCTTGCCGTCTCAACCGCGCTATGTCGTCACCCCGCCAGGGCCACTCAGTGGGGTCAGCGCAGGGCTGAGGTTGCCATGACTCGGACCCTTGGAAGTGTGGTCCGTACAAGTCAGTCAGGCCTCCCCTATAGGGAAGCCAAGCATTGAAGCCACTATATCCTTGGTCTGTGATTTGCTTATGTCTGTTTCGGTTTCCATCGTTCGTCTCATCAGCCCCAGCTCACCATCCCTCTCATCATCCCGTGCCTATATTTATCTTGACAGTCTGTACACTGCCCCTCTGCGGCCGAGTCGGACAAGAAACGACCCGGCGAAACGAGCATGAGGTTGCGCGATGACTGGAAGCCCGGTGAACCGGACCACCTGACCTGCGCAACATCCCGGGATCGTGCGGCAGGGTTGTTCGAGGGTCACGGTCGTGGCCTTGCCGAGCGCCCAGGTGCACATGAGGGTCTGCGCAAGGGTCCAGTTGGCGTAGGCGTTGGCGTTGGCGTCGGCAAAGAGGTATACGGCTTGGGGATGGCGTTGCGGATAGATGGCCCTGACCAGCCGCGCGTCGACGAGGGCGTCGTCGCCGATCTTGAGCTGCATAGTGATCACGCCCTTTTTGATATTCTTCCTTGGCGTTCTCGACAGCATTTGCAATCTCACAGGACCCAAATGTCCATGACGCACTTCACCGCCATGATGGCCCGGTCTAGCTTTGCACTGATTGCCATCGGGGAGCGCGCGTCGAGACCGATGACCAAGGCACCGACTTCCTTGAGCGCGACGGGCTCGTCAGTAAAGGGGCTAGGAAGGTAGCCGCTGCTCAGGGGCGTCGTCTCGCCCTAGCCCTCGATGCCATTGTCTGTGCCGATCCGGATCACTGTTGGCGGGTGGACGCTGCTCATCCGGCTGTTGGACATGGTGTACATAGTTAAGTGCTACGATTGCAATGGGCCCGGTAGCTGAAGATGGTGAGGTCGGTAATCTACAGTTTTCTTTCGAAATCCTTGAACAAAGACGATATCAAGACAGCCCTAGTACGACTGAAAGCAAAGATAAATTATGTTCTGTCCTTATTGTGCGGGTAACCCCTGTCAAAACCTTATACATGTATATTCCACCCCTCCTTCACTTCTTTCCGTGCCTAGGTACTCGAGTATGACAGCGTCTGAGAACGCCGGACCGTAAAGCACAGTGATGAAGTTCCATCGTGGTGTATGGCCAGTCTTGCTGGCGAGTACGGTCCGTACGCGCCTTTAGTCGTACCCGGAGCGGGCCCTTGATCCGAAGGAGGGCCACGTCGTGTTCTTCTATCCGGTTCTCCTGCCTCGGGACTGCCTCAATGATGAAACGGTATAGCAGACGGCAGATTATAACACGCATCTCAGCATAGGCCAGGTCTTTACCGATGTAGTCGCGAGGGCCGTTGCTAAACGGCCTGAACGCATCCTTTCTGTCTTGGGCAAAGCGGGTTAAGTACCAGGCATGCTGGGGGTTTAGCCACTGAGAGGAGAATTATCAGTACCTATGCCCTAAACAATGCCTACAATAGACGATGGATAGTAATTGCGACTTACACGTTCGGGCTCAAAAGAGTCGGCATCGGCAAAAACTTCTGGGTTACGTTTGGAAGCTTATTGGTAGATATGGATGCAGCAGGGGGTGCATTTGGTTAGGGGAGGGGGTTTGGCACATACACCACGTGGCACCCACTGGCCGTGGACTTGTGCACCTGGGCTGACGCGAGATACCGGGGTCACGACGGTTAGGTAGACTCACAACATCTCTTCGGTGACGGCGTTTAGGTATTCGACATGGCCTGTACTTATTATATTGATATCTTTCTTGGCGGCAAAGCTGGAGAGCACCTCCTCGAACAGGAGTCCCTGTTTCTTAGGGTGCTTCGCCATGAAGAAAGAGAAGCCGAAAAGTGATGATGCAGTGGTCTCGCTACCTGCCAGAACCAATAAGGATGATATGATCTGGACCTCGGCTTCTGATAAAACGGGTTCACCATCTTTACCTTTCCGAATCATATATAACATCGTCGCCCCGGCTTCCGGCAGGGCCCCCTTCCGGCCGCCCCACAACCGCATACACGTATAAACGCATCTATACCCACCCTCTAGAACAACTTAAATATCTTAATAAGGGATTTTTTCTTCTTACAAAACTTTATATACATATCAATTAAATAATGGCAAAGCAATACTTAGAGGCAGAAATCTGTAATACTATTATTATAATTCAGGATAGCATATCTATTAGGCAGGCCTCTAAAACCTAATATATCCTGTAATGATCAGAGGGTTTCCGAGTACATTAAACCTAAAAAATTAAGGGTTTATATTCGGAATATGTTGTTAGGCGGTTGTTAAGCAATATTATTAACTAATAATGATTACTAGCTATAAGGCTATCTAATACTGGGATTGAATACTTAGATTGATGACTGAAGAGTCTATTCCATAAAAGCTATCTACTATTGGTAATAACCATATTGTGTATATATGTTCCGACTCTTTAGTGGCTCGCAGGCTTGCATACCAAGCTATCAAGCTATTATATAAGGCTTGATACTTCATCCTTTAAGCGAGCTTACATAGCTTGCAATTGAGCGTCGTAAGCCAGACCCTAACCCTTGGTAGGGGCTGGTTGTTACTAACCCGTTAGGTCTTTTTGGCTGGCTTGGGGATTACCCCGCTGAGGTTAGGGGTATTTTCTATAGTAGTTAGCTGCTAATGCATATTAGCTTATCTGAAGAATTTGTGCTATAGAATAGCATTCAGTTCAGCGTGTGTGTGTTTCGGCAGGGTCGCAGTATGGTGCTCTGAGGCGAATTCAGACGATTAACAATGGTCTGGACAACTTTGTATTGAATTAAGTTGGGCTTCTGTAAGCCCTCCTTATATACCCTCCGACATCATCTCACCCCTGGGCACGC
>NQMI01000013.1:0-95650 GCA_002270565.1 Stenocarpella maydis
GGGGCTCCGCCCAGGGCCAAACAATGACAGCATTCCGAAAAACCTACGACGTATCCTTGGAGCTGGAGCCGGAGGAGGAGCCGGAGGAGGATGAGCCGCTCCCACCGTTTCCGAAACCGCCGAGGCCACCGAAGCCTCCCGAGCCAGACCCGGACGACGAGCCCCCAGGCGATGAGCCCGTGCTTCCGATCCCCGCGCCTCCAGTTCCCGACCCGGACGAGGAGCCCGTGCTCCCGGTACCTGTGCTCCCGGCGCCCGTGCCCCCGGCGCCAGCGGCCGAGCCAGCAGAGCCGTTACCCACGGCATACCCGGTTGACTGGAAGGCCCAGAAGCCGGCGAACTTCTTGCTGCTGTTGAACAGGTCGACGTAGAAGATGTCGCCGGTGTGGGCGGCGGCGTCGATGAAGCCAAAGTTGTAGCTGCCCACGGCGTCGTGCCGGAGGTCGGCGGTGAAGACGGGCTGCGCGAGCCCCGGCATGGCGTTGTCGAAGAAGGTCTTCTGGGGCGCGGGGCTGACGGTGTTGATGGAGCTGAAGGCGAGCCCCACGAGCCCGGACATGGCCCGGTCGGCCGTGAACTCGGACGAGACCTGCTTGGCGGCCTCGACGGCCTGGGACTGCACCGTCAGGTTGCCGATGGTGACGACGTCGGTGAAGACGTCGCCGCTCGACGAGGACCCGTCGCCGTAGCTGATCTTCCAGGTGGCGCCGTCCATCTTGGAGGCGGTCGAGCTCTTGGACGGCGAGTAGATGGCCTGGCCATTGATGCTGGAGCTCGCGGTCTCGCTGCTGAAGACCCACAGGTCCGAGGACCCCGTGTCGAAGTCCATGGGCAGGGTCTGCGGCGGGGTGCCGACCTGGATGGTGGCGAGGTACTCGGCGTCGAACTGCTCCGGGGTCGCGGCGACGGAGCCCTCGGTGGTGGAGCGCCTGGTACTGCCCTGGGCCGGGGCCATGCCGACGCCGGCGCGGTGGTTGCTCACGATGGTCTTGAGGCGGGCGGGCATCTCCCTGCCGTACTTGGCGTACACCTTGGCCATGGCCACGGCGGGGTGCTTCTTGTAGACCGTGTTGCGCCTCACGGGGACGGAGAGGGTCTGGCCGTGGCGGCTCCTGACCCTGTCCATGCGCTGGGGCAGCGCAGAGCTGAGCTCGGCGCTGGCGGCCAGCAGCGCGACCAGGTACGCCCCGAAGGTCTGCATCGTGTGGGATGGGGGGGGGGGGAAGAGAGAGGTCGTCGAGGATAGCAGGGAGAGAGAGAGAGGGAAAAAAAAAAGAACAGAAAGACGACGAGGTCGACGGCTAGATAGAACCACCACCGGGGTGAAGGGCTGAGACTGGAAGTTGAGTGAGTGAGTGAGAAGTGGGAGGAAAATAGGTCTAAGTGAGGGAAGAAGAAGAACGAGGATGCCTATTCCGATCCTTGCTGCGGATGGCTAAGCAGTGGTAAGAAGACGACGAGCCAGGAGAGATCTGGATCCAGGCAGGAGAGGCATGCCCAAGGTAGATATATACAGAGACAGTCGGCGCCCTGGTTGTTGACGAGATTGTGGTAGGGGTCCGCGTGCCGATTCCGAATTTCGAGTAACGCCCCCTGCGGACCCACGCAGCCTCGATGGCGGGTACCACAGCCCACAGACGAGATGGATGCCTTGAAAACAAAAAGTACACGCCATGAGCCGACGACCTCCAAGGGAGGGGACGTCAGCTCGGCAGGGGCATGACGGAGCAGGCCAATAACCTACGTACTACAACCCCGGGCTGTTGTCCGGAGGCGGGACTGCCAGCTCGTCATGGTTGACGTACTGCAACCTGGGACGAAGAAACAACAACCAGGGGGAGCTGCCACGGGTATGCGGTATGCTCCCCTGCGGCCTTCATGCTGAGGGAACCGACGGCGTTGAGTGGCCAGCCGGGGCGAGAGCATATTAGGGACCGAGGAGCAAAGCCCCCCCTTCATCTGGAGGGGTTCCGCCAGTCATGTTGGCGTCTCCTAGCAGTGGCCCTGTTATGCTCCCCCCATGACCGGTGATCAACACCAGGATCCGGTCAAGCTTTTAGGACAAGACGGGGCAATCTGGGTGGGTACCAAGAAGCAGATAGACAGCTCCTCGGCGGACTCGAGAGGCGGAGCCCCCCCCCTCCCATGCCGTGTGGCGGGAAAAAGGAGGCGGCAGGCCCATGGTTGAGGAAATGAAGTCTATGTACACTACTACACTAACAAGTCGCGCGCTGGCTTGTCCGAGATCATCCCCACATGGGGGCTGCGCCGACCTTGATGCGTGACGGGCTGGCCTGATTGGGCTGGCTGGCAGGGCTGGCCCGGCTGGCTGGCAGGCCACCGTTGCAGCATCGTCGACTGCAGGATAGAGTAAGGGGGGCTCCTCCCGTCCAATGACGGCCTGCTCGTGGGCTGAAACATGAGACGAACAAATACGTACGCTACGCGCCCAGCGGCAAAGACGGGCCAACCGAGGAAGGGTTCTGGTTTTTCCCCACTCGTGAAACACCGCCCGGGGATTGGGGGCGAGTTGGGACTGGGGGATTGCTTTTTCCTGCAATCAATCAGCTGGGAAATCATTCCAGCAGTCCGAGTGGTTTGGTTTGTCTGGAGAGGGCCGTGCTGGCCCGTGGTGATTACAGTATTCTGATGGGCGGGATCCAATTTGTGTCTCAGACGCACGACCCAGAAGAGGGAGGCTCTTTATACCTACGGAGTATCCCATGCAGCTGCCAGCCACCGCCAAGCAGAGCCTCCCTCCCTCGGCCCGTTCCACGGGGTGCATGTGCGCATTTACACTACACCTCAATCATCTGGCCTGACAAGTGCTGTGCGCCATGTGATGTGGTGTCGGTGGGGAGCAGACGTGCCCATTCCAAAAATAAGCAGGCAGGGAGGCTTGTGCTCTTCTCTAATGTACACTAGCATGTCCGCCTGGGGGGGGGGCTTTCCTGTGCATCTCTGGGGGCCCGGACCAGGGGAGGTTGACCGCGCACCAGGCTCTGCGCCACTTGGGGCGGGTATCCTTTGGGCTCTTTGATGTCTTGTTGGATCTGTGACTTCACACTTTATATACCCCTCACTACGCCATCTTAATGTGGAGGTCTGGCAGGCACGGGCGTGGCTGGATCGACCGAGCGAGCAGGTCGAACCCTACACTGCTTACATCGAGCACCGCACTGACTCATCATCATCGGTGCAACATGGCATGGCGGGGGCGAACGCAGGGCAAGGCCGACCAGGCTAGTAATACGGGCAGGTAACAGGAGGGCCAGTTACGATTAGAGCTCGCTGGGCTTCCTCAACCTCTGTGCGCGATTGTCCTCGCACAACCATACCCAGCGTGTCTGAACTTACGTCCCAGCGGAGCTCGTGCACGCCGCAGTCGGACATGGTGTACAGGACAGGGAAGCTGAAGGAGCCAGCCGGGGCGTTGAAGCCGTACCTGTGAGGCGGTTTCCACGTCAGTCCACATGTGGCCTTGCGGGGTTGGTTGCATTGCCGGGGGGGGGGAGTTGTCTGCCTGGTTGACATGATGGTGATGATGATCGGGGACGGGTGAGCTTGCGTGGAGTCGTCCTCTATGTAGTGGTAGTTGACGCCGGACAGGAGCTTTGGGTAGTCCTTTTGCGAGGCCCTCTTGGTCTCGTGGAGGCTGGGGGCGACGCCCATGTACTTGTCCTGGACAGAGAGGCGGTCGCCGTTGCTGCTGGCGATCTTGACCTTGCCGCTGTCGTCGTTGTAGAAGAGCACGTAGGCGTAGCAGGCGTAGCAGGCGTCCAGCGGGCTCGATGATGTACTACTGGTTGGGCACCTCAGCACCGGGCGCATCCTGCAGCCGCTGGCGTGCCCGGGGAAGAAGACGGCGCCGCACAGGCTGCTCACAGCACGAGAGCCGCGGCGGCCGACCGGATGGCGAGGGCGTGCATTCTGGAAGGCGCGCTCGATATGCGACTGGTGGAGAGCCCTGGGAAGCCTGGTGCAGGGAGAGCAGCAGCCAGGCCGAGACCCTAGGGGCAGGACGGCGGCGGCCAGCCCTGTATGCTCAGAGGCACAGGGAGGTGGACCATGGCGCCTGTCTCGGCCGTGGGTTCTTCCCCTCGTGAGGACATGCGGTGGGTTGGGTCTGGTTGTGGGCACCGGGGCTGGGAGGGGACCTGGTGAGTACGATGGTTGATATTGGATGCGGGTCTGGCGTGTGCGTGCATGGGATGGCAGCCAAGCGGTCGGTTGCGCCAAGCACCAACGAGAACAACTTGGGCCTTCTCTTCTCGAACACAGATACAAGTGGTCAGCATTTTATTGTCCCGCCACGTAGGACGGACCGTTAGTCTAGGTAAGTGGGCACGCCTCTTTGCTGTATTCGGGCTCCCTGCTTATATAATTAGAAACTCTTGTGGCGCTTGGAGCAGCAAGGATGAAATAGATATTTCTTGTGATTATCATTCATTTCATAAGTATTGTAGCTTCTTTTTCTTTTGTTTTTGTTTTTTAATCCGACATAATACCCTTCTCTCTCTCTCTCTTTTTAAAAAGAAGACAGCTGCGGAGGTCCCTTTATACAGCCGTAGACGCTCAAAGACATATATAGATGGAGCGGAAAATAGTGAGAGGTTAGCTCTAGGCAGGAGATTTAAAGGGGACTTAACGCACGCTACATCCACGAGAAAAGCCGCAGCCTATCAGGCCAACTATTCAAAACGATCCTGCACGGGGTACCGTACTTGGCTACTATTAAGTCAAGAGCGGAAACAACTTAGAAGGCAGCGCCCGCAAGGTGATGCTCAACCCAGTATGGAAGAAATTTCCAAGGATATCAGAGTCTGTAACAACTTTTGATGGAGTGAGCAAAGAGGCACCAAAAAAAGAGGCTGAGTGGCAGAATTGGAAGCTGGTAGAACGTGCTGGATTTTGCACGTATTTTTTTTTATGTACAAACTGTCAGCGGCAGCTACATGGCTAGGTATGTACGCCGCAATCAAAATATATACACCAAACTTGCTGAGGGACCTCGCAGGATATGTACAAGAGACGAATCAGACCTCGGGGGCCACCGAGTTTCCCACCTGGAAGTTCCTCATCCTCCTCGCCCCTCCCACACTGACTCTGGCACGCCGCTCACGCGATGCCGAAGAAGGCGATGTCCATGGACTCGTGCACGGGGACGGTGTGGCCGACGCCGGCGGCGCTGTAGCCGACGAGCTGGGCCGTCGTCTGCGAGCCGCTGCCGTAGATGGTCTGGGTGTAGCCGCTCTGCGGGGTGTTCTGCTTCTGCGCCGACCCGGATAGGCCCAGGACGTTGGACCACTCCTTCAGCGCCTCTGCGTAGTTGGCGTACCGGAGCGTCGTGTCGACGGTCCCGTGCCAGCTGGAGGAGGGGGGGGCATGTCAGCCTTTGGGCCTTTTTTGTGCTGCTGGGCATTTCGTCTATGTACATGTACGTGTATGGGGGGGGGGTAAAGGGGCATGGGCACAACAATAACAACAACAGCAACAACAAGGGCCCGTGGAAAGGACATCAACTCACATCTGCATGCGCGTGCGGCGGCCGCTGTAGCCGGGGTACATGGAGCGCACGAGGTCACCCCACTGGGCGGCCGTCTTGGTGAGCTGGCCCTGGGCGCACTGGCTGTTCCACCCAGGGGGGTCGCTGGTGGCGGTGGAGCTGGGGACGGAGAAGCAGCCGGCGGGCACGCCAGAGTAGGCGGACGCGGCCTTAAAGATGTCCGGGTAGGTTGCGGCCATGACGTTGGTCATCATGGCGCCCGAGGAGCTGCCCGTCACGAAGGTGTTGTTCAGGTCGCCGTTCCACTTGCTGACCGCGTAGTGGACCATGTTGGCGATGGTCTGGCTGTCACCGCCGCCGTTGTGCTTCAGAGCTGGGGCGGTTGGTCAGCGTCGTTGCGTCCGCTCGTATATTAAACAACCAGTCAAACCAATACAGAGGGGAGATGAGATGAGAGGCGAGAGGCGACTCACTTTCTGGCGATGAGACATCGAAGCAGCCACCGCTGGACTTGGAGTTCGGGTAGATGACGATGAAGCCGTGCTGGTCGGCCAGCGGCTGGTACTTGGTCTCCTGGGCGTAGCCCAGCGCAGAGCCCTGGCAGTGATGGATGGCCACGACGATGGGAGCCGGGGACTTGAGGTTCTTGGGCACGTAGGCGTACATGCCGAGCTTCGTGGGGCTGGCGTTGAAGTCGTTGATCTTGGAAGGGGCCTGGCCGCTGGCGAAGGCGGCGAGCGCCACCACCATGCCAACCAGCTTCGATGTGGACAGCATCGTGAGAGTTAGTGTGACTGTGAACCGGTTCCAACAGGGAGAGAAAAAAAACTTTGATGTGATTTGCTGGTCTCGAGTGGCAGGGAGGGCTGGACTCTCAGGTGCTGATGCCAAGTAAACTACACGCACCAGAGGTTCGTTCCACCCTCGCCAACTTGGCACCGGACTATATATACATGCACTGCGAGGACTGGTACTGCGTGTGGGCACGTGTATGGAAATGTAACCTATACCCATATCCATGCCTAGGCAGCGTGTGCAGACACTCGGTAAAATCATGCTTGAATGTTGTTAGGCTAAAACGTGTTAGTGGAATTATCCCCCACAAGATTGCGGAGGAACAAGTGCCGCGAAGCCCGTGTTTTCGCAAGGCCCCCCGCCCCTAATGCCATCGTCCCCTGCGCTTCCACGTCAAGCATATTTATATACTTAGTCTACATGATACAGGTCCATGTGGGCACCGACTCCCGGGAGCTACACTACACTACACCACATACTCCGTAGTATGCGTCAACTCTCTTCCGGTCCCCGCCTTTTGGCCCCATCCCGTTCTCAGCCTGACCGCCCCTGGAGCTGGCCAGGTCATTGGCGGCTGAGTTTCCCCGCCTGTCCGTCGCCCACCCACGTGCGTATGGTAGGTGCCCGTCCACGAATCAAGTCTGCGGGAGGCATTGCTTTATTAAGGGTCAGGGGGTTACTCTACATCCCACAGCTGTGGCTTCCGCATCCTTCTTGGGCGCTGGATCGACTCCGAGCAATCAAACGACGTAGAGGTCCATAGAGAAATGCAGCAGCGAACAAGAAGAGAAAAGAAAGAACTTTTTCAACTTGAGGATGAAACTATATTCTGCAAGGAGAATTCTTTTGAATTGCCCTTTTGGTTCAATTGGGTACAAATGAAAACGAGAACTGGCTTCAACTACTTCCCCCTTTCAGACCGGCACAAATCGCCAGACAAAACCCTCGTCATATCTCAACTGGCCTACAAAGACCGCAAAACGTTGCAGGAAGAGACGGCGTGAGCGCCCAACAAGTTGTCGACTACCGTCTCACGAACAGAGATGAAAACACTCCCTCAGTTCAGGACAGCATCGCTGGCTCAGTTGACGATGGATCTGAGGAGTTCTCAAAAAGATAAGGAAAGCTCTTTTCAGCCAATATCGGCCACGCCAAAGGGCCATATTGCTGCCGTGGGGGCTCTGGCCCAGAGGGATTGCACATCTGGAGGCCAAACTGCTCCTGCCGCTTCTGCGCAGTGCTCGGCCAAGATATGGACCGCATGCGAGGTTTTCAGAATCATGAGCCTGCAAAGGCCATCAATACTAGTATGTATCAGGGAACCAAAAGCTATCTCATTGGGAGGGCAAACTAAGAGCGCAATTCGCAGACTACGGATTCATATCTCTTCTCGATTTTCCCGGCCATGCTCTGTCTCTTTTTTGCAGCCTGTGTCTCGCAGTGGAATGTCTTATTCCCATGGCATAAGCCATGGACTGGGCCTCTTCCTAAGCCTTGCTACGGCACCCCCCTTCTGGATCCATCACAAAGTCCATCCATTTTGGCATTGCGTCTAATAAAAGGGGATGATACTCAGGCCAGGCGTCCAACTCTGCAAGGCCGACGCAGTCTCAACCCATCGCGCGAGCAGCCTCCAGCCGTGGGAACCCCCGTCTGTCCGGCAACGGCTCCGGCCCGCCCCTCGGCCACGACCTCGTCGGGGCCCGGCGCAGGCAACGGGTCACGGCTCGGCGACCCCCGGGGATGATGATGATGTACTTGAGCATTACAACTGCGTGCGCTGCGGATCACAAGAGGACGGCGCGCGCCCAAATACTCAGAAGATGCAGTCAGACTAACTGATTGCCCTGCCGGGCAGCTTCCGGGCGGTGGCACCCAGGCCCGAATCACCTATTGTATTGCCCCACGGAGAGAAATCATAAACAGCTACGCGTGGTAAAAACCGGGCGACAGTTCCCGCACTTGTCCCCGATGTGCACACACACACATGCACAAGCGCGCACTTCAGAGCCGCGAAGCCATTCACTTCAATCAATCTCAGTACCCGCCCATGACGGCCACGGGCATGACGGTACAGCCCAGAATTAGCTACTAGGGGTATAAGCCACTAGTAGGCCAGTGCGTTGTCGGGTCTCACAACCGGGGCACCTTCAAAGACCTGATTGAGATGCACGCCAGGGTCTTTTTTTCAGGGTACAGCTTTCACATATCCAGGTGGGGATATGCAAGCACAAGATTTGGCCCGTGAGTCGACCTTCTTCCGCCACTGACACTTCAGCAGAAAGGTGGAGTTCGAGGAATACTCGGGAGGCAGATTCATCTTCAGCAACATGTGTGTGTGTGTTTGTTCGTATAACCGTGCCCGCTACGCAACTTGGGGAAATCTCTGGTTGGTCGGGCTTGGCTGATTTATCTTGATTGTTGGGCATTTGCTATGTGTCGTCCAACGATGATTAACAGATGGGCATGCCCTAAGATCTCGGCTCAATTGATAGAGATCAACAAAAGGAAATATAGCAGGTCAGCCACGCTGGGATTGCACCCCCTGCCCAGGAGCCCGAGACCCCGGCATGGGTTCCAATATATTGTGCGCCAAGCATTGGGGCTCTGCATACCCCAATGCCCATTATTTCTCCTCCCAAACTTCAAACCCCTATTTCTGTGTCCTTCTCCAAGTCGCCCTATGTTGTGTACGGGCGACCACGCTTTCCTACGGACACCATCACTCTTCAAGGGACGTCCGTCTCTCGAGACTGCGAGTCTTCAAGGTTCCCCCGGAACCGAGCCTAGCCGGCTCATGTGAGGACCAACATGGAGCTGCGCATATCGGTTCTCGTTTTGCCGGGTTGGGCAAATTGTTTGGTCATGCACCCCATGGCCCAAACATACTCCCTCAGCGCAGGAGCACTGTGAGAGGCCAGACTATTGCGGATATATGGCCCCGCCTATCTGGCGCAAACGGTCATGCGTAAATAAACCGAACATCTCCTAGTCACGACTCGTCGGCCAAGAAGCGTATCCCCGTTTTAGTTTCACGGCACATAACGCATCCCCCCCTAGTCAGCTCTTCAGTCGATCTTCCAGTGGTCCACCTCATCCTTGCCCAGGTAGAGTTCGATGGCGTAGAGACCCATGGTGGCAGCCACGTTCATCCACCGCCACAGGTTACCGCCAGCGTCGCCTCCCCTAAGAGTCCATCCGATGCTGTCGCCATCCGTAGATTCCACCGAGAAGTGCTGTAGCAGGAGGCTCGTGTAGACGGCGATGAGAATGGAAGGCGAGAACCACGACAGGAAGCTCATGAGCTTGTTTGCGGCGTCCGAGGAGTCGTCCAGGTTGGAGGGCTCGTCCATGAGCGCCCGGGCGCCCGACTCTCGCACCGCCGGAATGATGCGGGTCGCACAGTAAAAGACGATGATGCGGTAGGTGAGCGAGATGATGACGCTGGGGGTGATGGTCTGGAAGGCAGCCCACAGGAACGTCAGGGACGAGCTCAAGGCGTCAGGAAGCTGCCCCAACATGTGGAGGAGGGTCGAATAGGATGCCATGATGATGGGCGGCAGGGGAGGGAACTCGGGCTGCGCGGCCGCGGCCTGTTCCTCGGCCAGGGCCTGGGTCGCTGCTCCATCGGGCGAGGGGAGGTAGTCGGTGAAGATCTGGTAGATGCAGAGGACGATATACGCAAACAGGAGAGAGGATTCGACGGGGTTGCCCCTGCCGCTGCCAATGCCAAAGGCGCAGAGGAAGACAGCCGAGGTGATTGTCACGCCGATCAGGGTCGCGTCGAGGTTGCCAATCTGTGGGAACCTGGCGACGCGCCAGAGGAAGTAGACTGCGGTGGCCATAATGGAGCCGGAGAAGACAACGAGCACGATCTGTGAAGAAGAAGACGCAAATGGTCAGCGGGGATCATGGGGCCGTGGGCGTGATTGCTGGCCGCGCCAACTTGTCAACTTACTATCCAGGTGTCACTTCGGCCCCTGTTGACGAGCCATCGTGTGATCTGGCCGGCGGCCTGGATGACCAGCAGGCTGCAGAAGCCCTCGAGGAGCTGGAAGACAGGGCTCGAGTAGCTCAGGCCGCTGTCCCATCCTCCGAGGGTCAGATGCTCCAGCATACCGCCCTGGCCGAAGAACCACTCATGCCAACTCTCGGTGTACTTTGCAGCGGGCCGAATATGGCCGAGGGTCCTGGAGACCCAGTCTGTGGATCCGGCATCGACAGAGAAACGGCTGAGCGACCAGATGAGGAGGCTAGGGAGGACGATCAACTGAAGCGTGCCGAGGATGTTTGTCAGGACCCAGCGAAGGCGCGATTCTCTGGGGGTTATGGCCTTGACGAAGCTATAGAGAAAGTAGAAGAGGAAGATGGACAAGCTGTAGGCCAGGCCCGAGTCACGGCCACCGACATCGAAAGCGATGGGTATGGAGAGGATGATGGACAGCAGGTAGACTGCGCCAGATATTATTTTGAAGATAGTCCACATGTCGGGGAGGGGGCGCGAGGCAGACGGGGTCTGTGGTGGTTATGGAGGAGGAGGAGGAGTGGGGGCCGAGGGGCCAAGGGGCGGAGGAGCTCGAGGAGCTCGATGCCGATGCTCGGCGGGATCAAGAGGCGCGCCCGAGCTGGCGGCTTCGAGGTGAGCGGTGGGAGCTGCGGTGGACGGGCGCAGAGGTGTGTCGAGAGGATCACGGAATAGCCCAAGAGATGGTACTGGCGAGGCTACCGCGTGACTGCTGTGCTCCGGCGGCTGGCTGTTGCCAAGGGAGGAGCAGGGAGCTATGGCAGGCGCCACGGTAGCTCGAGGCAGGCGACGCTAGCAGCTTTGGTCGGTCGGCTCGACGGAAAGGTGGAGGCGCGAGAATGGGTCGAGAGAGGAGAGGACTGAGGGTGTGAGCGGGAGATGATCAGCATTGAGAATGCATCTGCGGCGGTGTGTGTGTGCGTGCGTGTTGATGCGCTCGTTGACTCCGGGGTGCTCGAAGAAGTGGTGGCTCGTAATGTCGTTTCGCTCGATGGCCTGTCGAATGGGCAGGCAGGCAGGCAGTCTCTGCTAACGAGAAGAAGCCTCGAAATTGACAGATGCGAAGACTGCAGTGCCGTGTCGTGTCGTGTCGCGTCGCGTCGTGTGGTGGTAGTGGTGGTGGTGGTGGTGTTGGTGTTGGCGGAGGTTGTGTGGGCCGATTTCCAAGGGCTGGGCTGGGCTGCCTGGTTTCCCTTCACGTCAGTCAGTTCGGTGGATGTGTGCATGTGACAAGGGTCCAGCCTGGGTGGGGGCTGCGTCTTTTCTTACCTTTTTGCGGGAGAGGAGGGAAGCGGAGGCTCAGGCTGTCAGCACCAAATATCCGACCTGGTCCTGTCATTAGCTGTCGTGTGGGCCTTGGAAGTTGAACCGGCTCCGTCCCAGCCAAGTGCGATAGTAGTAATCAACAAGTGCGAGAGCCGGTTCCAAGATTACTGCACCCTAATTATAAGATGGCTAATGATCCTGGCAAGCGTATTCTTGTAAAAATGAAGTCTGTCCTCTTCACAACTGCCCAGCCTGAGCTTGGGTGGTGGTGCAGCGTGGGGCGGCCTTTTGTTATCTGGTTTCTTATCCGTACCCGCGTACCAATGTACCTAGGTACCGATTACATACTCCGTACATGTGCAAAAACGACATCTCTACTCCGGACTTCCACTTCTGAACCCGAGCCAGCAACAGAACAAACCTTGACTCCTTCTTGCCTAAATCACAAGCCCTCCCAGCCCCAATATAGTCGTCAACCATGTACTCGCGTCACGTTTCCTGAGAAGATTTCCTCAGTCTGCACATGCCTTGCGCCGTGTCGCCTGCCGCGCGTATACACGGCAGCTAGAACTTACTAGCCTTGACAGACCACCGCTACAGATTACACCATCCCCATAAGGTAAGGCATGGCATGGCCTGGCCTTGCATCGCATAGAATCACAAGGTAACGTAATTCTAAGCCAGGGCTTCCGTGGCGTTAATAGCTTAGTAGGCCACCGCGCTATATGATACCGGTACGGCTTGGTAATATGTCCAGCGTTTTGCCGTCTGGATGAGAGAAACAATCAGCATTTGACAACCGACCCTAGCTGCGTGACAGGATCTTGTCCAGAACGGCCCCCAGTTTGCCCTCGCAGTCTTCCACCACCTTCGGACTCCTCCACGCAACGCACCGGTCACGGCGCACCAGAACACACCCAGAGTCCTCCACGCCTCTCCTGTCGTACCACTCACGATGCACGTCGTGCCACTCAAGGCCGAACCCGATCCTGTGCGTGTTGATGGGGATTCCAGTCTTCTCAGAGATACTTCGGGCCGCGTCTGCCCAGCCATCTCCGGCATGGCCTGTCAGCAGGCAGAACGCCCCCTTGCCAGCCGGGTCGTGTGTCGAGATGGCCCCCCTCCTGGCCGGCCTGTCGAGCCAGGCATGTGGGAGCCGCGTCCCCGGATACTTCGACACCTGTACATCTGATATTCGGTCGAAGCCTTCCGCCACAACCCGGGGCCCCGGCTCGTCGTTGAGGTACACTGCCGATGACTCGTACCATTGATTCATGCACAACCCTAAGCTCTTGCCCTCGACCATCTTGTACTCCAGTGCACCGTGCAGTCGCCGCCGTGCTGCTTCCCCTTTCGCCGTCGCTTCCGTCAGGCCGGCGTGCACCCGCTCGCGATCCTCCTGTGTCTCGCCCATCATCCCCCGTGCCGCCCACGCGCCCGTGTGCATAGGCAGCGCTCGGTTGGCCTCCCAGACCAGCTGCGCGCCAACCGGCTGCCTCTCTGTGTTGTATGTATCGAGGAGCCCGGGGCCCGGGGCCCGCGAGCCCCTTGGCCACAAATGCCACTTTCCACCCCGGGTTGTACCCGTCCTGCACACAAGTGTTACTTCCCAGCCCGTATGCCGGTGGGTGTCGGTGTACCGCGTCGCCCAGCAGGAACGCCTTATCTCCCTTATAATCCACGGGTCAAGTAGGTGGATTTTTACCTCAATGTCTTTTGCCAGTGGGTTTTCGTCGACGCCGATGGTCGTGCCTACCCACGAGAGGAGCTCTGGATCATCTGGGCTGACCCCTTTGAAGGGGTTTTGGTCGGCAGTAATTCCAGGGAAGACGGTCACTGTCATCCACTCGTGGGATGGGCGGATTATTCGTACGACGGGCCCGTTGCCGAGCCGTGAGTTTACCGCTGGGTTGATGATCGAGTGCATCTGTGCCTGTTTTTCCTCCATCAGGTTGGACAGGCCCGCCTTGAAGAAGATGTTGCAGGCGATGCCCAGCGATGGTTGCGATGCTAGTTTGGCATTCGTCGTCCTCGCCATCTGGCTGCGGGCCCCGTCAGCGCCGAAGAGAAACTTGGTCCGGATACGATGAGCGTCGTGGCGGATCAGGTCCTTCTCAATTTCCTGGAGGCAACCAGGAAAACAAGACCAAGCATCTCAACAATTCGATAACTTATTCCTGTTCACCGGTATCGGGCTATTTTGTTTGTAAGAGGATATGGAGGTCAAATGAGCAAGTTCTGTTCATGAGTCTCTTATGAGATCCTGACTCACCACCACTGGTATGGTGATCCGAAGTTCGAATGGTAACTTAGTAGAGGAGAATGTTAACAGGGGATATTCATAAATCAATTACATAGGTTAAACATATGAGCCATTTGAATTCACAACACGGATCTATTTGGGATATCAGACGAAAGGGTTATCAAATCGGAGCATATCTTGACGTATGAGAAGGTGTTCAAGCAGATCAAGTAGTTACCGCTCCGCAAAGTCCAGATGTCAAGGCCGATATTTGAATTTTAATATCTGACACAAGACAGAGTGTTGTAATCGCACCCTAGGTTAATGTGATTGATATAGCTTTGCCTGCCTTGGGCATCTCTCCATCTGTTGTGTTACCTTGCTGAAGTGCCGGACAGTTTCCACGTTGCACCGATGCTGTGATGCTGATCCTGCGAATGGTTTCTAGGGGGAACCTAGAGATCCCCCGCAACGGCTACTACCTCACTGCCAATGCTCAGACAAGATTTAGGAATACCCCTACCTAGTGTGCTCTGCAGGGATGATTGCTCTAATACAGCAAGAAATATATCGCCTTATCAAGCTACCTGGGTAACAAGTGCTGACCGAATATGCGTCGTTAGCATGGATCTCGCCCAATTAAACAGCAAAAATAAGCAATGATCGACAACCACAACGAGTGCAGGACAATGATACCACCTTCTACTTCGGACACTCAACCTATTGAGCCCTCAAAGCAACACGGACGGGAGTGCTTGGAGCCCGACAGCGTTATATACTAGATATATACCAGTCGCTCCTTACTGACGCCAACATCAGCCAAGCCGGCTCCGTCCAGGAGAGTACCTTACGCCAAGTTCAACAACCGGACTACTCATAATGTCTCTGCCCAAGCTCTTTTTAGGCTTGGGGGCCACAATCCTCGGCGCCACGGCTCTGCCGTCTGATCCTCCGTCGACCAATTATGCCATCAAGGAGCGACATCACGTCCCCAAATCTTGGAAGAGTCTTGGCCCAGCAGACAAATCTGATGTTATCAATCTCCAGATCGGTCTGAAGCAGAGCAACAAGGGTGCTATCGAGCGACACCTGCTTGAGATCTCGGACCCTGACCATGCTCGCTACGGCCAGCACCTGTCGGTCGACGAGGTGGCTGACATTGTCCGCCCAGCAAATCGGACCATCGACAGTGTACACCGGTGGCTTGACGGGCATGACGTCGGCAATATCGTTTACTCGGCTTCTCAGGACTGGGTCTCCATCACTGTGCCCATTTCGAAAGCCGAGGAGTTACTCCAGACAAACTACTCCCGGTATGAACATGACGGGGGTTACGTTGCCAACCGCGCGATAGAATGGTCGCTTCCACTGCACCTTCATGAGCACATTGATGTCGTCCAGCCCACAACTTCGTTCCTGACGCCCAGACCTGGGCACGAAGCCATCAAGGTTGACTTGTCAGAGCAGGAACTAACCTGGTGGGAGCATACGGGCCAGTTCAAGTACAAACGGCAGCCTGCATCCCAGTCAGCAAGCGGGACCGCCAACATCTCAGCAGTCTGCAACGCGAGTTTTGTCACTCTCGACTGCCTACGCACAGTCTATGGCACCATCAACTACACTGCACAGGCTGCTGGCAACAATTCGGTTGCCATAAACAACTATCTCAACGACACAAGCCGGCGCGACGATGCCAAGACCTTCCTGCAGACATTCCGCCCAGACGCCGTCGCTGCTGCCGACGAGTTTGAGTTTATCATCATCGACGACGCGCCAAACTATCAAGGCCCCAACACCTCCGTGTTTGTTGACGCGGGTAGCAACTTTGAAGGTAACCTTGATTCCCAGCTCGTCCTCGGTGTCAGCTCACCGACGCCTCTGTCTGCGTACAATACTGGAGGAAGCCCACCGTTCATCCCCTCCCTGAGCACCCCAACAAACAACAACGAACCGTACCTGGCGTTCTTAAACTACATCCTCGCACAGGAAGACGTCCCGAATGTCATCAGCTCATCTTATATTGACGACGAGCAGAGTGTGCCGCAGTCCTACGCCGAGAGGGTCTGTTCCGGCTTTGCTCAGCTTGGTGCTCGCGGAGTGACATACCTGGTGGCGTCGGGAGATGCAGGCGTCGGGCCACCAGGTGATTGCTACAGCAATGACGGCAAGAACACGTACAAATTCTTGCCTCTCTTCCCTGCGTCGTGCCCATGGGTCACGTCCATCGGAGCCACCGCCAACTTCGCGCCCGAGACGGCCGTCACCCGCTTCGCCTCGGGGGCCGGGTTCAGCAATTACTTCGCACAGCCCGGGTACCAGGCGCCGGCAGTCAACGGCTACGTCGCCAGCCTGAACGGCACGCACGACGGCCTGTACAACAAGAGCGGCCGTGCCTATCCCGACATCTCGGCGCAGGGTAACCTCGACGTCATCGTCTACGCCGGCAGCCTCATCCGGATCGGGGGCACCAGCGCTGCGTCACCCACCGTCGCCGGCATCTTGGCTCTCGTCAACGACGCCCTCATAGCCGCTGGCAGGCCAACGTTGGGTTTCATCAATCCTTGGTTGTACAAGGAGGCTCACAAGACTTTTACTGACGTCACCACCGGTTCGAGCTACGGCTGCAATACTACTGGTTTCCCGGCTCAGGCTGGCTGGGACGCTGTTACTGGCTTTGGCACACCCGTGGGTACCTTGGTTATGACCAATACAATCACGATACTAACTTGATAATAGAATTTTGAGGAGCTGGTAAACGCTGCCCTTCACAAGAACTAGACGACATTAAACAAAAAGCCAGAGAGCAAAAACATGTCAATCCGTGGCCAGCTGGGGTCTCGTCGAATGTATATATGAACTCTATTCCTGATGTGGCAGGGAAGTGAATGAGCCCCGTCTTGGCTCAAAAGTGGACAAACTGCTTTTCTTGACACACCGAGACATAGAGATAACATGAGGAAAGTCGGTCGGTCATGATGAAAAGTGACTGGCCTCGGGGTCTCCACCAATACAGGAAATTAATCCAGTCCTATACAACTCCCTGTTTGGGTGTATCTGAAGCTCGAAGCTTTTCTCTGCACACACCTACGACATCGTACTGTTGTAAGAATTCTACAAGCTCTCGAGTTGTTTCTTATTCGAGTTAGAAAAGTCTCCCTAGCAGTAGTAAGTTCGCGGAGCAAAGCGCGCCACGCAGTGAAGACTCACCAGGAAGATCGAGTCCTGGCAGTAAGGCTCTGATATCGGCATTTCTCTTTGTGGGTGGCTCAAACATTGGAGTTTCTGACCAGATTTGAACGGCTGAATTGTGGGGAACCCTGACCTCGTCGAAGAGGCGAAGCCGGTGAGAGATGGTCTCGGGCGATCGATCTGGCAGGCCGTCAAGGAGAGTGGCGAGAGCCGCTGCATCGAGAATGGCAGAGTTGGCACCTTGGCCCATATGCTATACGATACACGCGTTCAGCCGATGCCCTGCACCTTGAGGAGAGTCGTGGTAGGTCAGCCGGCCGGGCCGCCGTTGACTGGCAAGGCTAGATAAAAGCAGATGTAAACCCTGGAACATAACGAACCGGCAACATGGCATGCGCTGCATCGCCAATGGCGACAAGACGACCGCGGCTATATCGGGCTGCGGGCGGTCGTGTATAAATCCGCCACAGCGGCAGAACATCCATCAAATGGTCACAGACCGCGCCAAGGTCGGGATGGAACTCGCTGAGGGCAGCTGCGACATGCCCCTTGGTCGTCTCGCCGCGCATCGTGTGGATCACCATTCCCGGTATGTCCTCGAGGGCGTAGAGGACGAGGTTGAGGTACTCAAAATCATGGCACCAGTACCCCAGCAGGTACCGCTTGCGGTCGGGCGCGACGCTGAATGTGCTGCGGCCGGGGGCAGCGGCCATGATGTTGTTCTGCTGCAGTTTGGCGGCTGGGACCACGGCGCGGGCGACCGTGGTGCTGCTCCGCTGAGCTGGGGACGGCTCGCCAAGGATAGCGGTCATTGCTGACGAGTGTACGCCGTCGGCGGCGATGATAAGGTCTGCCTCGGCTCTCGAGCCGTCGGCCAGGTTGACGATGCCTTGCTCCGGCTCGATGCTGACTACCTCTGCATATTCGACAAGGCGGCATGGCAGGTGCGGGCTATCCCCACGACCGCCATTGTTCGACGGCAGCGACTCTGCCACATGCCTCAACTCCTGTCGCAGGTCAGGTCGATAGACTGTGCCTCCTGTTGACTTCTCTACCTGAAGGACCTGCAGCAGCTCCAATGTCTTCCCGTCAAGGACCTGTGACCCTTCCACTGGTAGCCAGGTTAACATCAGTGATCTGCGCCAGCCTGCCATCACAGCTGTATAGATAAGTCTATAGGGTTGCTCTGAGATGAAGGGTCATATATTAGAAATCCGGGTTAGTCACTCACGTCTACAAACCTTCGCTCTAGCCTTGTCAAAGCCGAGGCTTTGCAAGTAGTCCAGCGAGCTTGAGCCGAGCCCAACGGCAGCTCCGACCTCACCAGACAGCCCGTACTTCTCGAAGACCTATGTGAAATTTCGTAAGTTCTTATGAGTGCAGTTAATTAATGAATGTTTTGGTAGGAAGTGAGAGGTATTGGCGAGTGTCTTAACTGTTACTTTGTGCCCGGCCTTGCTCATTGCAATGGCCGATGTCAGGCCGCCGATGCCACCCCCGATGACGACAACTGATAAGCTTGTGGAAGGCATAGCAGACATTCAGAAGGCTCATTCGCCGACTTCAAAAGGTTGGTGTGTCGTCGCACTGTCAGTGCTCCCGTGCTCCTATCCAGGATATCGGTACGGATGGTAGGGTGTCCAGGACGACACCTGTACCTAGGTAGGAAAAAAGATTCTAGGACGGCTAGAATTTACAAAGTGCAAAGTGGCCTCAGGCATTTCCCCCGCATTTAGACTTGCATACCTGCCTAATTTACATTGTGTGTGTAAGCAGGCATAAGCGAGATCCTTAGGTCACTTCGGGATACGCCAACCAACACACTTCTCGACATGAGTACTTGGTTCAAAGCACCTTTGGCGACAAGCGTGTGCTGAAACCACAACAAATCAAATACGGACTCACATTACGACCTGTCTCATGTCTTTGTTATCGAAATGGTTGCTGGAAGCACAGTATCATTAGAGTGCAATCAACGCAAACTTGTTTACAAGTTACTCCAGCCCGGAAATAATTTAAAGTGTCTGCAGGTGGAACTGAAAGTAGGAAGGCTAGGCCCTGAGGCCCTCATCTCTGCGAATTGCGCCCGCGTCCGCGGAGATCACTGACGTGTGTGTCTTCGTCCTCACCTCACGTCTGATCATGGACAAGCCTTGTAAAAGCCAAATCATGGAAAGGTACCTATTCAAGTGATCAGCAGACTAGCACTGCACAACACATGTATGGTCCTTTCCAGATCCTCCGTAAGGTATACATGTATGACGATTTGCTGTCTCAGTGGCTTATGCGCGGATCCAGGTCAAGTGATCCACGGGTGCCACAGGCTGTGCGGTTCACGGCCAGTTTCGATATACCTAGTATCACATATTTCCTTTTTTGCTGGGGCTTGCAGACGCTACGGGAAAATAGGCAGATAGGCTGAGCCGAGTAGGGTGGGGGAGTACGACATTGTATTCAAGACACCTTGCTGAGGGGACTGCTTTCGCTGCACATAGACATCTCGTATTGGTCTGGGTATTCCGATCACACTTCTCCACGCTGACCGAGTGTCGTACAGCATGATTTCACGAAAACAAGAGCACTGTGGGTTGGTCGCACTACCCACCAGTGTACAAGTACGCATTCATTGAACATGGAGCGAGCGTTCCAGATCTCTAGGATCGCGACGCATATAAATGGACCATCAAACTCCTTCCCCACTTCAAAGCCTACCATTCAGCACTGATTCTCACTTCAACAAGAACTGGGGGGCGTGGCAATTTTCTTGCACAGTATGGAATCTTCAATCATGCAGACTATGCACAAAGCCCAACAAACACTCCACAGCCAAACCCCGGGCAATTGGTTACCAAGAGACCGCGGAACCATCGCGCAATGGGTCGCCCACAAAGCTGAGGAAGCTCGCAAGGCTCCTGACGGCAGGTTGTTCAAGGGCGGGGCACCGCGTGACCCGAGTCTCGCAAAGTTCGAGCAGATTGTCGTCGACAGCCCTTATCTCCTCAAGCTTGCGAACGATATGTTCACCGAGGCCTCTAATAAGTATCCAAGAGACCCGGTTGGGAACTGCGCCATCAAGTCTTTCAGTCAGTTCATTGCTGTCCTAGGGCTTGTCCTCCAGTCTGGCCCCGAGTTCTTCGACAAGGCGGAGCCAGAGACGGCCATGGGCCTAATCGGGTTCCCCATCAACGCCATTCTCGACTGGCCCATGGGCACTGTTTCAGGGTATGAGTTCTTCCTCCAGCCAGAGGTCAACGATGCGCTCAAGGAGGTGCTCTGTTCCTGGGGCAAATTCCTCGGCACGCCGGACTCGGGGGCGTGCCTCGACGGCTGGCTGTCGGAGAAGGCGCAGGAGCTCATAGCAGTCAAGGGAAACAACGGCACGACAGGATACACATTCCAACAGCTCTTCGTGTGCCCGGATCCCACAGCCGCGCACCTCGGCTTCGACACCTGGGACGCCTTCTTTGTGCGCGAGTTCCGCGAGGGGGTCCGCCCCGTCACTGCCCCCGACGACGAAGCCGTGCTGAATCCGCTGTTCCCCGACCCGACGCTTGTCATCACCAACGCCTGCGAGTCGGCGCCCCTGCAGGTGCGAACGGGAGTAAAGCTGCTCGACACGTTCTATCTCAAGGGCCAGCCGTACTCCCTGGCCAACATGCTCAATTGCAATGAGCGCACGGCCGAGTTCGCTGGCGGGACCGTCTATCAGGCCTTCCTGAGCGCGCTCAGCTATCACCGCTGGCACTCTCCTGTAAGCGGCACGGTCGTCGCTATCGAGTCTGTCCCAGGGACGTACTACAGCGAGAACTGGTTCGAGGGCCTCGCTGGTGCTCAGGACCCGGAGAACGCTGACCCTGCAGCTCCGAATTACTCGCAGCCGTATATCAGCGCCGTGGCGACGAGGGCCATCATCTACATCAAGGCTCGGAATCCGAAAATCGGTCTGATGGCTATCGTTTTCATCGGCATGGCTGAGGTGTCCAGCTGCGAATTCACTGTGAAGGCTGGGCAGGATATCACTAAGGGGCAGCAGCTGGGCATGTTTCACTTTGGAGGCAGTTCGCATTGCTTGTTATTCCGGCCGGGAGTCGACATCAAGTTCCTAAACCCCCCACCTTGGGATATCAACAGCGAGGAAAACTTTGCTGTGAGGAGCGCACTGGCTGTGGTTGTCTAGCGGCTTGACAAACCGGTATTGGTTTGCCAAGAAGTGAGTTTTTGTTGAGACTGAAGACCGTAACGACTGAAGCCACTGAATAGTTCAGAGGGTGGGCGCAGAAGCAATAAGACTGACCAATCTCAACTGTATGCACACCATGTCGGAAGAGCGTTCAACCCACAAGTGAACCACCCATTCCCCATCAATGTGCTCTTGCCTTCCAAATTTGAAGCAAGTGCAAGTAGGCGACGAGGCTACATAAGGAATGCAGGGCCACTGTGTCCTATGCCCTAGTGAACGAACCAGTGTCGCTCCCCAGGGCTGTGGAAACTAAAGCCAGCCCAGTTTTCGCTGAATTTTAACCTCTATTGTTTATTTCCTGTATTCCAAGAGATGTTTATGTAGACTACAACTTGTACATCCTACTTGGGCATTTGGCCTCTGACGAAAGCTGGTGTATTACGCTGTATGAGATATGTTGATTTCCCCTCTGATTCCCTCAGTCTTGTGCTTGGTGTCCCTCACATTATACTGGCAGTTCAGCAGGTTTCATGGTGGCGCTGTAAGTGGTGTGTTCCATGATGTGGCTCTTGTGCGATAGGTTTGTGCTGTTATCAGGAGACAATCCAACGGACGGCGCAGAGAGACTATGGATTGCTTAGAAGGTTGAGACATGGCCATGATAATCTGCTCGGCCCTTTGAGTATGTGAGGTCTGTTCGGGCGCCTCAGCCTGCATCTCGGGACTGTCAAATGAGATAGTACACTGGGTATGCCCCTGGTTACAGGCATTGTCTGGTCCGAGAGCATCAACGTAGCACCCGATGTTTTGCAACACTGGACATCTAAGAAGTCAGTGAAGACGGTCGTTGACGATACCCGTACGCTAGCTCTCTACGTTATGTCACGAGCTGGCTTGGGGCGATCTTTCAAGTTCGAAGGACGGGACTAAGATGAAGTGGATAATTCAGACAACCCGACGATGAACTACAAAGACTCTCTCAGAATGATCTTGGATAACTGCGTTCTGATCTTAGTTTTTGGGCCGAAGTTTCTGGGACAAGACCTGGCTTCCGAAAAAGCTTCGGACTCTGCACGAAGCATGTGCTTCTTCCCAACAGCACATGACGGAGGCTTACGAAGAAAAGAGGCGCGCATTGCGCTCCGGACAGTC
Source organism: Stenocarpella maydis (assembly GCA_002270565.1). NCBI lineage: Eukaryota > Fungi > Ascomycota > Sordariomycetes > Diaporthales > Diaporthaceae > Stenocarpella > Stenocarpella maydis. The sequence continues at coordinate 22,355 of NQMI01000013.1, forward strand.
TCAACCTGCAGGCCAGAACTTCTTAACGTTGCTTGTTCGCTCATCCAAAAATAGCGACCAACCAAACGTCACCAGTGGACACCTTACGGAAAGCGAGATTTATGGCAACATATTCACCTTCAACTTCGCTGGGCATGACACCACGGCACACACCTTTACGTTCGCTCTGTACTTCCTGGCAGCCTTTCCGAAAGTACAGGATTAGATCAATGAAGAGATTAGTGATGTGGCTGGTACGCGACGTACGTAAGAAATGGAATATGAGCTCGATTTCCCAAGGTTGAAGCGTTGTCTGGCTGTCATGCTGGAAACCTTGCGCCTCTATACACCCGCCCCGACTTCAAAATTCACCGGTACAGGCAGACAGACCCTGAAAGTCGGTGGGAGAGAGAGAAAGACTGTTGTTCTACCGATGACGACGGTAATTCCCAGCTACGCCGCACTCCAGACGGATCCACGATGGTGGGGTGCCGACTCACTTCAGTGGCGCCCCTCTCGTTGGATTCAGGTGCAAGGCAGTATCGCGGACAAAGCCAGTTTCGTACGAGAAGTTCATTACACCTCGTCGAGGCACGTACGTTGCATGGTCCGGTGGCGCCAGGGACTGCCCGGGAAGTTCTCGAAGGTCGAGTTTGTAGCAATGTTGGCCACGCTGTTTCGGGATCACCGGGCCGAAGCAGTCCTGATGGCTGGTGAGGCACCCGAAGCTTCAAGACAGAGAGTTTTGCATCTCATCGAGACGGACTCTGCGCCAGTCTTCCTTCTGCAGATGCTGCACCCGGAGCGGGCACCGTTGAGATGGAGTCGCAGGGGAACATGGTTCATATCTGTCTCAGCATAACATCAAGTACATCGGAGTATCGATTCTACGGTTAAGCAAAATGTCAACATATCAGCTTGATTTTGTTTCGAGACTTGTACCATTGTAATGTTGATTAAGGGAGGATTTCTTGCACAGAAGCAAAAGGGTGTGGGAAACAATTTTCTTTTCTTCATGTATGTCTCTTATCATGCTGTGGTAATCACCATGTGCCCAAGGCATTATTCTTTGAAAGGAATTCGGAGCTCCGTATCCGCAAAACAGGGTGGTCCCATAGATCACTTCAATGAGACACTCAAATAATCAGACAAAGTCATCCAAGCTGAAGTCTCTAACCCATGCCGCCCACTCAATAGTACTAACTCAAACATTACAGCTTATCCTTGCTTGCGCTTAGAATGTTACTAAAGCGTTGGTGTTGGGTTTGGGTGTTATGGGTGTCGGTATGCATTGGAGCTTGAGTTTCTGCCTGGTTTTTTTGTTTTCTATGTACCGATAAAACATGTGTTTCTCTGGGTTCGAGTATCCAGTTTCTTTGACTGTGCTCTGCCTGAAGAGCAAGCATGCGTCTAGAGCCATCAGACGTTCCGGCATTATACATACTTAGCAGGTATCTGAATTCAGGGCGTATGGTGATGGAGCAAGTCTTTATCTCCTTTCCGGACTTGATTGACAACAGAAACTGGGGATCAGTACATTAAAGAATTGGACAAGTCACAGGTGCCTGATCCCAGGGCTGATTTAGCTATGTTGTCTCACGTCTCTTGACCGTCCGAAGATCAAAGTTTCGTCTTCGAAGACTGTGGCTTACCACAACCTGAGGAAGGGAAAGGAAGCTCTGTTGGCCTGTGGAACTTATTCAAAGACGGCTGTCTATAAGACAAGCTAGTTACCAGTCCAGTACCCAACATCCTGCGAGTGCAATTAATCTCTTTTGGATCCTTCGCTGGCGTGCCCTCGACTCTGCCATGTCGACACCACAGCATTTCCATCGCTTCCGCGATCTCCCCCGCGAGCTGCAACTCGACATCTGGGAGCTCTATGAGACCATGAAGTCGCACCGCCGGCACTATTTCCGCAAAATGTTGACCTGGCCTGGTCGTCTGTACGCATGTGCTGACCAGGACACCTACCTGCTCATATCCAACATCGCCAGCCCAGGCGACCCAGACCGGACTGATGTGCCCGACACAGCCGTCGCCCCCGACGACAAGATCCAGCTCCCGAGCAGTGGCCCATTAGACCCAAACTGGGTCTCCCAGAACAATTTCATCAACGCAGGGGGGTTCAAATCCGTCCAGATACCGAGGACCATGTCCCACCCTGCGTACATTTGGGTCAACTTCAAGAACGATACATTCTGCTTCACCCGCGCTTCCCCGGGTTTCAGCAACATTTATGGTGGACCCCAAAACTTCCTGGACTATCTTGGGGGGGGGGGGGCGCCGCGTCTCCAGCCCTCAAGCACGAGCCACTGGTTTTTTGGAATCCAAAAGCTCGTCCTCATCAAGCCTGATACAGGATCTCAAACGCTGGGCCATTTTGATCGTCAAGTCCTTGGCGGCCACCCCAGCCTCAAAAGGCTAACTATCCTCGCTGACCATGGTGCCTTCGATTGCGTCCACTTTCTGGCCTTCAGGGAGTGGCGCCTGCAATCCAACGATGCCAGACATGTTGAGCGACTTCCCCTGGCAACGTTTCTAGCCGTGCGGCAGGAATTAGCAGGCTCGTGCGATTGCGACTTGCCGCTGGAAAGCCTTGATGAGCTTCACCAGCTGAGACGGGAGCTTGAGGGACTGTTTCAAAACCGAACGAGCACTAGGACTCCGGTCGACGTTGATATCGAGGTGGAAGGTGCCCTGGAGCTACATATGTGAGCAGGAATTCTAGCGAGGCTAGCCATTATGCTGCACATGTCATATCACTAGTGTGCACCAAACATGGGTAACGGAGCTGGTGTGCGCGACTAAATCTTTTGGAATAACGCAGCCACCTGGGTAGCAACTATTCCAGATGGGAGGCGGTGTGGACCATGCGGCGGACGTTTGCTGCCTGCAGACGGGTGCTTGGCTGAACCGAGCGATCCGATCAACTATGGAAAACCTCACGAAAACATTCATGCTGAGAACCCGGGGCAGCATTCGAGTACCGGACTTTCAGGTTGGGACAAGAGCATGAGCTCGGGACGGAATGGGTTTACATCTGAGCAAATTCATGAGTAGACGCTAAAGACGAGCAAGTTGCACTCGGAAGGCACAGACACAGTTCACGTGTGTTTGAGGAAGAGCCGGTCTGGACAAGAAATTCATCTCATACAATGGCTTGGATTATGCCATTAACAAAGAGATGTCCGAGACCATCATGTGGTCATGTGAAGCCTGTTGAGAAGTGAGCAGGAAGCTATTGGCCCGTATAGATCGACATCAGTTGTAACAATCTGTCCATCCTGGCCTCAGAAAAACCACGTCGTGTTTCCTGACTGAATGTTTTCTTGCCTTTTAATAGTTATCACGCTCTTATCCATGAGGCAGGGTTACATAGTCATCTCGCACAGGTGAAGACTTCCATGTCCGTACATATGTAACTATGTTCTCTTGAGCTCATCACAGCTTCGACATTTTCTCTGTTGCAAGGTGTATCCCCGGCGGCTAGCTGGTGTAGTGAATGTACTTCGCCTCATCAAATTATTCGACTAACAATCTATGTAACATCGACCGACACCCTCAGCATGGCCCTGCCAAAGCGGCCGTCAAGGCAGTGCTGTGCGAACACTAAGCCATGCAGGGGCCTCAGAGGGACGAACTAGACGGGCTGTGACGAAGCTCCCGGTTCGCGGACGCCTCCTGCAGGATACGAATCCACCTCGCGACAACGTCCCTAATGGTATTCGAGCCGCCCGGCCCGGCGAGCCGCCTAAGTGCGGGAAGCGCGGCCCTCCTCAGCGACTCGGAGACGGACATGCGCTTCCTGGCCTGGGGGATGGCCGGCAGCGCGTGGGGGTGGCTTGAGAAGTCGATCTCGGAGGCGATGATCTCGTCGGACAGGAGGTTCCTCGTGTGCTCGTGGACGAACCTATAGTTGAAGATGGCGTTCGAGAAGGAGACGAGCGAGACCCTGAAGTCCAGGAGGCCCGAGGCCAGGAAGGAGCCCCGGCCGTCACGGTCGATCGCCCCGAGGAAGGCGTGGATCCTCTGTGTGAGCGCGTTTAGCTTGTCGCCAATCGAGTCCAGGCGGCCCCTGAGAGGTGCCAAGTACTCCTGGTGCATGGCTCTCCTTTCCGCTTCTGTATTGACGGAGGAGAAGATTGCGATTGCTGCCTGCACGTACTGTACGGCGTATCTCAGGATCCGCTCAGGTAGCATCAGATCAAGGGGGATGAAGTTGGCAACATATTGGTCGTCTGTAACACGTGGTTAATACATTTGCCTCATCTCATCATACAGGTCTTTGGCGAATGCCTGGACTAAAGCTTGCGTTCTCTAACCTCCAGCTGAGAGAACGGGAATCAAGATAGTGGTTTTGTTTGCGTGTGGAATTGAGGGGATAGTTGTGTCATGTAAATCCTAAGGTGTCTGGGAATTCAGTCTTAAACATTGTCCTTATGTTGGCTTGGGCATCGACCGTAAGCCTTCCGGCGCGGTTGTCCGTAATCCAGCCATCTATCATGTTACTTAATACGTCAAGGTCGGCCAGAGATTTGCCAATCTGAGTTGTTATCTGTGTGTATGTATTATCCCATGTCCTCGACTCCCAGGCGAGCCGGTGTCTTGTAAGGCTCCCGATGACGATGTCCTCCGATTGTAACCACAGCCATTCGGCAAGGAGGGGCATCTTCATATCGTATCTATAGCAGGTGCAAGTCAGTATTTCTCTTTCTATAGAAACATGACCTCTCCACACCGCAAATCTGCGTATGGACAGCTTCGTCATCGACTTTGTTCATCGGAACCGTGCAACTTGGGGTTCTGAGCAAGCGCACACAAGATGCTCCCATGAGCTTCCCATCCTGGCTTGACCTCGCGAAGCAAGTGACGCATGCTAAGCGACCGGGTAACTCACAATGTGGGAAATGCCTCTTGTACGATGAGTTTACTATTTTCGTCACCAATTTCCCGCCGCAGCATGGCACTTGCAATACGGCGGTCAAACGTGCTCATAATCAGCAAAGACCTATACGGACAGTTGAACTTTAATGCCTGATGGCCAAACTTCCGGAACTCGCCTTGCCAGAAAGACTCCCTGAGCAACTTCTCGTAAGCCCTGACCTCTACCGGTCTGGATTGATTGTACACTGGGGCCGGCGGGTTCAGAAGAAAGCCTCTATAGCCCTCGCTTGCATACGGAGCATAAAGCGATCTATTGATAGCTGGGTGCTGTAGGTCTGGTGCTGGATGGGCCCAGGGCCATGAACGGGAGTAGATGTATGGTTTCAGCCAGCTGAAATTATCGGGGTGTCTACTAGCGGGTCCAAGAGCATAATCGCTGCCCCAGAGCTGTATTTGAGTCTCTGAGCTTTACTGTCCCAATAAACGACGAGAATGGGAACACATACCTGTGAATCGAAGCACTTGCCCTCCTCACACTGCGGGCATTCTTCAAAGCTGCGAATAACTGAGCGTCAGCGAGCTGGGAAGGTTACGATACCAACGTGGTTGTAAGAATTCCAAAGGCCTGCCCATATCCTCTGCCCCTCATACTGGCCTGGAGAAGGGCCTCACTTACAAGAAGTGGGTATTTAATCCATCGTTATCCCTGCCTGAGCCCCATATCTGGGTACCGAGTGGGCGAAACCGCGCGATCATATCCTGCGTTATCCCGAGGTCTGCGACGCCCCGGAATGTTCTGATGGTGAAATCTGTTTCCAACAGAAGTAACTGATGTGACACTTGAATACATCTCTTAGTTACCGCTCCTACAGCCGCCTGGATTCCGCTGTGGCTGGTTGGGGGCTCACTCACATGAACAAGCATGGGCCATCTCGTGGAGTATTACGGCCGCTAAATTGAACACGGCTGCAGGTTGGGCTTCGGAGAATTCTTCACAAAGTAGCGGCCATATAAAGGCAGGGTGAATGTTGATTAGAATGTATGGCTCTGCGTCCCTATCGTGCTGCCTGTACTCTTCATCATTGTCCCGCCCCGCAGGGACACGCGTGGTGTATGCGCCTGCCATTTCCCCATCCTCGTCTGAGCCGATGGAGAAACGGAGATATCGATGCAGAATTGCCAGGGTCGTTTCTCTAGACCGAAACCCCATTTGTTGGAGTTCTGCTGCGATGGGGTACATTCCTGGTTTGTTCTCGTCAAGCCATAGGCCTATCAGTTGGCCCCCCCCCATCCTCTTGCTTGGCCTCTGCTGTGCGGCCGTCTAAATCTGGTGGCACCGGCCGGAGGTTATAGATGCTTAGTATTGCCCTCAAGTACGGGTGGCTTGAGGAGATAACATTCCCTACCAGTCGAAACACTGGCTGTAGGGCCGCCCATACTCTGCCGTCATCGGCGGAATAGATGCCCTGTTGGTCCCGAGTCCTCCAGCGAATATCACGGACACTTCCGTCAACTACATCCAGCCACTGATTCGCCCACCTGCGCCTATCGAGAAGGGGGTGCAAGTCTCCTTGAATAACTTGGTCACTGAAACGATGGTCTGGGAGATATGCCCTTGATAGTATCATCTCTTGGGTCGTCGGTCCACTGAAAACAAATGACTGCCAGGCCTCTTCTTCTGTCCAGGCGTTCGACTCTGAGCATTCATCGTTCGGGCCAGGCTCTCCTGGGGGGATCCTCGGGGTCATCATAGACCGGCCGACAGGCGGGTCTTGTCCCGGCTGGTCACCGGCCCTGGGATAGATGCCAAATCGGCGAGCGAAATCCGTGGGGTTCTTGGCAGCATCCAAGGGTAGTATTGCAGGACGCAGGTTGTAGCCCGGATCAAATCTGACTGTTCTCCGCCACTTGCCCATTAACCCGTACTCTACGCCAGGAGACCATTCTGGATCTGTCCACTCCGGAAACCAGGGGTCATTATTTGGCATATATTCCCATGGGCCATGATTACCATCATCCGCCGGCGGCGCGAAATTAGCCGGCCCTGGTGGTGCAGTTTTCGACCCTGTTGCCATTTTAGAAAGTATCGGGTTGCCGAAGCTGAGGAAATAGGCACGACAATTATCCAATTTCGGGGGATTTTCAGCACTGAATAAGATCTTACCCGGTGTATAGTCGTTGCAGTGCCGGTTGGACACAAAGAACGCTTGCTCGCTCATACAAACAAATGTAACACTCCGTTTCCGTTGCCGTGTGCTTTGTTCAATGATTTCCACCGACTTCAGGAAGCTATGTACCGCTACGGGCCACTGCAAACCGCAAAACCCCCCCGCGCGTGGCTGTGATTATCTCGCTTTGTTACGAGTTCGGAAGATTGTACATATCTCTGATGCACCAACCCACTTGGCTGTGTTGTATTTACATGGACATGAATCGAAGTGTCCATCCCTATTGTTTTCTGTCCTATCAGGAGAACTACTGCTGTTCCGGCTTAGTAGAGGAACCCAAAGAAGTATGAATCCAAGTGTACCAACTCGGGCCCGAACAGACTACCAGGGCGAGACGCCGTAGACGCCCAGGACCTTGCCAGCATCGGCATCCTTTTTTCCCTTGACCACCACAGCAACATGGTCCCCCCCATCTGAAGGATCCGCCGCCCCCTGTTCTTCAGCGACTCCGGGTCCCCAGTGAGGTTGGTGGCACACAACCCTGGATCTGCACCAAAAACCAGGATGCCGTCAGGTTTCAACCGGGAGGCATACATGGCCATCAGCATATTCATGCCCGCCTTGCTAACCCGGTACTCGGTACCATTGGGACTGTACAGCGGCGAGTCCGGGTTGGACGCGTGGGTAATGGACCCCATGCTCGACGAGACAAAGACGAGTCGTGCGGGCCCCCTATCCTCACCCCCGCCTCTCTTCAACAAGGCCAGGAAGGCCTCGGTCACGCCCAGGGCGCCAATCACGTTGGTCTCGAGCACGCGGCGGAGGGCGGGTGTCGAAGGTGGCGTGGCCATGGAGATGATGCCTGCGTTGTTCACGAGGCAGTCGAGACGCCCCCAGTCCGAGGCAACGCGGAGCGCCGCCTGGTTGATGGAGTGCTGGTCGGTGCCGTCCAGCTGGATCGACGATGCGCGGCCTTGAGCCCCGGGCATCGCCTGCAACTCCTTGGCAGCCATCTCTCCCTTAACAGGGTCGCGGCTACTGAGGATGACATGATAATCAGTCGAAGTGAGGAGGAGATTCTTCGCAGTTTCGTAACCAATTCCCTGGTTAGCGCCTGCAATGACGGAGGTCAGTCAAGATGCGTGGAAATCCGGGCGGTGGCCCTGCGAGGACTTGCCGGTGATGAGCATAACCGTCTTGTCCGTTGGCGCCATGATGTTGTTCCAATGGGCGGTTGAAAGTATGGATGCGCGATTCAGTAGCAAACTGAGGCCGCAGATCCTCAAGGGAGTTGAGTTTCTGAACAATGGAACGAACCGGACCAAATTATACTTCACGTTAAGCCAACTCGTCCAAGCCACAAGACACCCGTGCAGGTCTTATGTGACGGGTGGCCCTGACTAAGTGGCCTTGATAAGCAGTGGATCGAGGCCACAGCGCCGGCGACGGCCACGGTCACTCAGATCTGAGGCTTTCTCAGAATCTTGGTCGGCTCCGACGTAAAGGCCGGGCAGAAAGCCCCGCCACTAAGATTACCGGATATTAGTTCAGACAGCCTCCGTATTTACGGCAGGGCTATCTGCGAGGCTCCATGGTTATGCGCTATGCCGAAAAGCACCACCTTATATACTTGTCAGATTATACCGCTGTACTATACCAAAAGGAACGCCCTCCGGAAGGCCTGGAAGTACATAGTATATATCCTTAGGATCTGACAACTGAAGTAAAAGTGGTCTGTCTACCTTACTTAACAGGTCTTGTTTTAATTTAGAGCCTTAAGAGTTATATAAATTTTTTTTAATTACATTTATATTCTTCTACATCAATTACTTAATTAAAACTAGAATATGAAAAATAAAAGTAACTTAATAATACCAGTAAGTAACTGCTAGCTAGTAGGGCAACTATAGTATACTAACTATAGTATATAACTGCAGCAGTATAATGACTAAGAGCCAGCTAAGTCAGCAAACCCAGTATATAGACCCCAACTAGTGTGCAGGCTACACTCACAATACTACTACTTCCTCCATAAAGCAAATATATATAACTACTAACAACCCCTAATTATATTGCAATATATAACCCAGCTAACAGTAACTAATAACAATGCTAATAATAATAATAAGTATTATTAAACATTACTTAATGTTTAACTTAATCCCTTTTTAGTTTTAAAAACAAGATATAGTTTTCAAACTAATAGGCCAAGTCTGAATGTGTTATTACACTTGTTTCGGGCGGGCACTAAACTATAAAAATCACGGCCCGGCCCGCATACTACACACGGGGGGAGGGGGTTGCTTTTTCGGCTTGCCTACGGTCGTGCAACTATTTGGAATGTAGCAAGCATGTCGACCTAGTTTGCCTCATCATCACCGCGCAGCTGTGTTTGCCTAATGAGACTACTGCTTGGAACCATGGATACGCCCAGCCAGGAACACCATCCGTCTGCCCCAGTCCTGTCGACCAAACCAGCGACCAACCGACCAACCTAGGCATCATCGAACATTTAATCAATCAATCAGTCAATTACTGCATGTGCTCCTCTTCTTTTGCCCCATTTTCTATTCCATTCCATTCCATCCCCCCTAGACCCCCGCCATAGATACCATGAAGAGAAAACACAACAAACCCTATGCTTGAATATGCACGCATGCCCAACCCGCCGGTCAGGAAGGGAAAAAAAAGACACTAGGGCTCTCTCCACCCCCCCTTCTCTTCTAATGCCATGCCCACCACACTCTCAATATCTTGGCGCTTGCAAACTACTACCAACTACCTCGCTCCCGGGGGATCGGATCCCTTTAAAAGACTACTACGTACTAGGAACGCAGGTCCCAGGCATCCCATCCAGTTTTCGCATAAGGACGCGGTGGGAAACAAATAAAAAATAAAAAAATGGGAGAAGCCTCGAAAGCCGGGATTCTAAGATTCATGTACATCTGGAGGCACGCAATACCAAATCCACCTCCCTGTCTGAACTTATACATCTGCTGCAGTATCAGTCGCCTAAACAACACCCCACGCATAGCCAATGCGAGAGAGCACACCCAGCCACAGGGGGCCGGCAATCAAGCAGCCCGCGTGCTAGGAGAAGGCGGCGTGTTGTCCGTGTCGCACTGGCCCGCCTCAGCGGTCGCAGCAGCCATCAACTCGGCCGGGTTGGTCCTTGGCGGCGGAGAGCGGCCCAGGCTCGCGAGGTCAGCCATCTGCGCGCTCCTCCTCAGCTTGAGTCTTGGTGGCGACGTCCTCTTGGGCAGGCTCGCTCGAGGACTCGGGCTCGCAGTGTTGACGCGTTGTTTCGCACGGGAGCTGGCGCGCACAGTAGGCGGTGACCAGGCTGAGGCTGATGTGGACACCGTCGCCTGGGGACTCAGGCTCTCCCTGAGCTTCAGCTTCGACGGTGTTTGCCTCTTGGGTTTTGGCCCAGCCGACGGCTTGGCAAGAGAAGTCCTACGTGGCTTTGAAGAGCTAGCTGAGTTGGAACGAGACGGCGACGGTGTGGGCGCTGCACATTTCTCCGGGCTGGCGATATGCGCCAGTGGCGTGCCATGGGGTGGCGTCGATTTGAGCGGACTTGAGCTCATCCTCGATTTAGGCCCATCTGTGCTGTTGTGTCCCTTGTGCGGCGAAGACCTTGTCCCCGGGGCTGTCTTGGGCCTTTCCCGCTGCTGCTCCCTCTTCTTCCTTGGGGTGAGATGTGATGACATGGCGCGCCGCACGTGGTGGGCACTGGGCGGCCGGCGGCTCGCATCGAGCTGGGCCTTCAATCTCGCGCCAGTCGAACTGAGGCTGGCCGTAGATGGGCTCCTGTTCATCGCACTATCGCCAGCGGAAGACGATTGAGCGCTTCTATTTCCTCCAGTGAGCGCCTCTGGGCCTCCCTCGTATGTCCGTTGGCTGTCAAGCACGAAGGGCGCCTTATTCCGCTTGGGTTGCAAATCTCCTGGATCAGAGCGGCCGTCCTAGGACCACTTTGCAGACTCATCGGCTCTAGCGGAGCTAGTACTGCCGTTGACATACCGCAACTCCGAGCTAGGCACCCTGCTTGCCCGCCTCTTAATGCCGCCGCTCGGCCTGTCCCGATCAAGCGCAGGCGACGAAGGTGGGTATAAAGACCCGCTCGAGCTTTCGCTACCGCCACTCCCGCTCCTCGCGCCGACGACATAGGAGCCCCTCCTCCCGGCAGCAACCCCTCCTCCCGAGTTCTCCTTATTACTCAGGGAGCTGTCGGACCTGCCGTGCTGGAGAATTGGCCCGCCAGACGTGCTCGGGCGGGAGTACGAGACTGAGCCCCTAGGAGGTCTAGTCCTCCCCGCTGCATTGACCTCGCCGGATACACGTCGTGGTGTTGAGACCGCAGGACTCATGAGCCCTCCCTCCCGGCTCCGGGGCCTTGCAAACATGGCATCTTGCTCGTGCACCAAGCTTGTCTGAGAACGGCGAGGGGTGTGGGCCACCTGCTGGACCACGCTTGACGGGCCCGTATGCCGCAGTTGTGGTGTCTGGGTCGGCGTCCTCGGGGGCGCACCAGGGGCAGTCGACGAGTGGACTAAACTGGGAGACGTGGCATAGCTTGTCATTCTCCTGGACCCGCCGGACCTCGAGCGCCCGCTGCCTCCGTTCTGTGAGCCGTTGCCGAGGTTCTTGTTTTCATTGAAATAGTCCCCATCGATGTGACTCTTGGAGATCTCGTGCGCGAGGTTGCGCACCAACAGAGCTGGGTCCTTCTCCAGCATTTGTATGTTCTCGAAGAGCGTCTGCAGCTCAGCGCCGCCACCCACAGACTTGACGCCCAGGTCTGGTTCACAGCTGTCCAGGATAGTGCGGACGAGACGGAGGAGGTTGAGTCGCACGACGGGCTTCTTGTGGCCCAGCTTTGTAGCAATGCCCCTGTACATCTCAGGTTTGCCCAGCGATGCGGCCAAGGTCGGGCTCAGGCGGAAGACCTTGAGCAGGGGTTCGAGAAGAGTGGCATCGAAAGCAGCAAAGGCATTAGCCTTTGTAGTATCGAAGCAGGCCACGATGGCAGTAGGGAAGTTGCCATCCAGCAAATGACTCTCCACTTTGGCCGTCTCTTCTTGAAGCCAGACGAGGATGGCATCAAGCGCCGTCGTCTGCCAGTATTGGTCCGCGAGGAGAGAGACATAGAAGTCCAGGCCTTTGTTCTGCCATAGGTACCGACGCCCTTTGCTTCCCGAGTGGGCCATGTCGCACAGTATTGGCAGGGCAAACTCTTTGGGCGGCCGGTCGATCTTCATAATCTTCAGCAGCAACGGGATGATGCCGTGGACCGCTGCATACTCTTGCCGCTCCTTGCTGAGGCGACAGAGGTTGAACATTGTGTTGAGGACTTGGTTGGAGATCTCCCTGAAATTTTGCGAGTTCTTCTTCAGGCTGTGTCCTAGGAGATCGATCAGGTAGTCGATGGCGTCCGCAGAGTGGAGCACCTCAACTGTTGTCGGAAGGCTGGAGAGGTTCTTGATGAATTTTAGCATGGTGATCTGGTGGGTGGGAGTCATAGTGTCGAGGTCCTTCAGTACGGTCTTTAGGACCGCGCGGTCGGCAATCAGCTCCTTGACCTCGTAGTCCGCCTGGGAGAACATGTAGAAGAGGTTGACGATCCGGCCCTCGACGAATTCGGACAGTTCATCCCTCTCGTCTGCGTCCAATACCCTGTGCAGGATCTCGGCCAGTGGGTCAAGCACCTTTGCCTTTGAGAAGAGCCTGCAAAAGTCGTTCCTGGGCGTGGGTCCCTGGAGCTCAAACACCCTCCAGATGCCATTAACGCCGATGAGCACCAGGTCCCGGGACATGTCGTAGTCCTCGTCCAGGAAACCAGCAAGTACCGAGATGCCGCCGCAGCTGACGAACATCTGCAGCGTGAGCGTTGATGTCTCATACATCTGCTGGACGAAATCAGCTGTTTCAAGGCGTATCTCATTGGAAAACTGCCGCGCGGCAAACTTGGTGATGATCGGAATACCACCGACAAAGCACAGGTTTTCCTGCAGCTCCCTATCACGAAAGATGATCTTGTCAGTGTTAGCAGATGGTTCCAAGAGATAACGCTCGGTGTGGCCACACTTGCCTTATTTACAACCTTTAGCAGCCACAAGATCATGTCCTGGCGGCCCTTGGCGGTGCTGATGCTGTCTGAAGGCAGGGTAAGGAGTTCCAGGATGGGCAGCAAGCCATGAGCGCTGATAATCAGGCCCTTGACGTCGTCGTTCTCATGTAGCAGGTAGACGAGCTCTTCGGCGACATCGGAGACCCGCTCCTCGCCTGCGATCTCAGTCCCGACCTTGAGGAGCTGCACGAGCTCCTCCACGCGCTCAGCTAGGCGAGCGTGCCGGTCCCTGGCGATGTTGGCCTCGAGGTCCATCTCGTTATACTCGGGGTCCATCATGGCGAACGGGTCATCCTCGTCCTCATCGTCGCCGAGCCAGGAGCTGTTTGACAGCTTGGAAAGCAGCATCATGCCGCCCGCGCCGTCCTCGGAGCCCCGGTCACTCTCCTCCTTCTCCACCAGGGCAGCATTAGGACCGAGAATATCAGAGAAGTCCTCGTCGTCCTCGCCCTCGGCAAACTTCTGAATCTCGATGTTCGACCGTGTCCTTCTGACCGGCGCCTGGTCCTCAGGACCGGGTGCTGGAGGTCGCGAGGGAGGCCGCAAAGGGGTGTGGTAGTGGCGCACATCATCGCCACCAGTGCCCGGGGGCACAATATGGATATTCGGCTGGGAGTGCTGAGTCTTGAGTTCAGGTGGAGGCATCAGCTGGTTGTCTTCCTATTCGCAGTGTGAATGAAGCGTTAGTAATGGGACTGAGAGGGAACCGGTCCTCCCCGGAAAACACAGCGCTTCGCTTTTGTGCCTACCTTTCTGGGACGGTTTGTCTTCTTGCTGAAGAGGTTATCCGCCTCGGGGAAGAAGTCGGAAAAGTCCTCGATGGACTGCTCCCTGTAGATGGCCTCCGGACGCATCGGCAGCTCGAACTTGGCTCCGAGCGCGGGCTTGGCGGGTGGCTTCTGCTGCAGCGGCACGTTCGAGGATGAGACCTGCTTGCTCCTGGTCCTCCGGTGCCCATGCCCTCCGCCGTGCTGCTGCGGAGTCCTCGACTCGGCCGACTTGCTCGATCTCCTTGGGGTAGGACGGATGGTCTGTTCCTGGGGGTCCTGGTCGACGAACTGGCGGGACCCCTTGGAGGACTGCAGCTCGCCCTCGAACTGGTCGTCCCAGTTGCTGCTGGCACTGGCCTCGTCAATGGATGCAAACTGCTTTAGCCTGTCAGCAGAGAGCATGCCGCCGAAGTTATCCTGAGGCTTGAGGTGTGGGAGGTGGAGGGCGCTCGGGGAAATGGCAGTTGCAAAGTCATTATCCCAGTTGTCGTCATCGGCGGCCTCGGGCGAGCGGAACACGTCGGGGTTGGCTTTGGCCTTCGTGATGCCCAGCGGCCTCTTCCCGGGAGGCGCGAGGTTGGATCGCTGCGGGTCTGCAGCGGTAGCGGTGAACCTGGACACGGGCTGGGAGTGGGCAGTGTGGCCGCTATTGTCGGAGCCTGTGGATGCCCTCGGTGCAGTTTCTGAAGACTTGAGGGCCTTATTCCAATTCTTGACTTCCTCGACCGCCTGGCTGAAGTTTGCGGGTCTCTTGGAGACGGGGGCATCGCTCCTGCGGCAGCCGACAATCCAGACGTGTTTGAGAAGCTTCTTGGCCGACACACGGAGGTTCGGGTCCTTTTGAAAGCACTGCATCATAAAGTCCCGCGCAGCCGCCGAGACACCCTCTGGCAGAGGCGGATGGTCGTCGTTGACGATTGCGAACAAGGCGGGCATGGCGGCCAGGTTGTGATAGGGCGGCCTTCCTTGCAGAAGCTCGATGACGGTACAGCCAACGCTCCAGATATCCGAGGCGGAGGTGGCACCAGAGAGTTGTATGATCTCCGGGGCCATCCAGTACGGCGTGCCGACGACCTGAGCCTCCTTGTCCGGACCGGCCAGCGTGCTGGTGGAGACGCCAAAGTCGGCCAGCTTGACGGTGCCGTCCTTGGTTGTCAGAATGTTGGCGCCCTTAATGTCCCTGTGGATAACACCTTGGTCGTGGAGGTACTGTAGACCTTGTAGGACCTGTGTCATGTAGACGCCGACGAGGTTCTCGGGAAACTTTCCATACGCCTTGCATATCGAATGCAACGAGCCGTTTTCGCAGTACCTGGCCAGCAGTCAGCTCCCCACCCCCACCCGCTTCCGCAGCCTTCCCTGTGCTTGGTGCTTCATCCCGACTTACTCGAGGATGATGTTGAGACAGTCCTGGGACTTAACAAAGCCGACGTATTTGACAATGTTGTCGTGATGGAGGTTCTTGAGAAGGTCGATCTCGGCCTGGATATCCCACACGGGTCAGCAATCTTGCAGGCACATCATAGCCCGTTGCGCCTGTTGGGCGACAGACCTCTATCATGCGCAGCTCGCTCTTGGGGACATCTGCGATCTTTATCTGCTTGACGGCGACGGCCTCGCCGGTCCCCCAGTTGAAAGCCTTGTAGACGGACCCGAAAGCGCCCTTGCCGATACAATCGCCCAGCCTCTGTAGTTTTCGAACATGTCAGCGAGATATTCCGCAGGCACGGGGTTTGGGTTTGGGTTTTGGTATAGACATGGGGAGCGAGGACTGGTCATACGTAGTCCTTCAGGCCAGGGTCCTGTAGAGCCCTCTCGCGAGCATGGCCGCCGCTCGCGTGGACGACGGTATTGGACCCGGGGTCCCTCCTGGGGGTCCTGGCGGAGATGGGGGTGCGGTTGCCTCCTCCTCCTCCCGCTACCCCTCCGGCGGCATGATAGGCACGCTCGGCGGCGTTGGAGCTGCCTGTCCGCATGTCGGCGTCCTCCCAGGATATCCTGTGTAGCCCCGGGTCGGATCAAGGCACCGTTTCGGTTCCATGCAAGAAGAGGAGTGGCAGAGGGTTCGATGTGATCGGTACGGCCGGTGCGGCCAGTGCGGCCGGTACGGCAGGGCAGCTCCTGTGCCCGCCCAATTGGTCGATTGGCTGGTTGACGGACGGACGGTCGGTCGGTCGGGCAGATTGAATTATCGATCGAGTGGATCGACGCCAGTCCGCTGCTCTTCCCTGCTCCCTGGGTGGGCAGTCAGACCTCCGGACTGGCCGTATGACCCCCGGCGCAGGATTGTTGGGTGCAGCAGCAGCAGTAACAGCAGCGAGCTGGCGGGAGGAGAATCGGACTCAGACTCAGACTCAGCCTCGGAAATGTGGTGATTTTGGCGAATCAGTTTTCCGTTCTGCCGGTGTTTTCTCAGCCGGGCCCGTGCCTTCGGGACTTTCCTCGTGAAGCAACCCTGTTCCCTTTTTCCTGTTCCTCTTTCTTTTGTTTTAAAAAAAACCCTCCTTCCTCTTGGGGATCTTTGTCCGGCCCTGTTTCCTATTCCTCCCCCCTTCCCAAAAAGCCAACGAGGTTCGTGGTGGGGTGTCGTACACTAGTCGTAGCGTATGATCTCAGGGCGGGGTGTGATGCGAGGCGCCGCAGGTAGCACTGGCAGAGGGTGCGTGGGGCGTGGGGCGCACGGGGCCTTGTTCCGGTCATGGGCTGGCCTGTGCAGGGCGAGCCGCCTGGCCGTGTCTTGTGTAGTCTTTAGTCTGTGATCTGTAGTGTAAGTACGGGACGGTACCCAGAGTGGGCGGTGTTCGGTGGGCAGGGGGCCGGGCAGGCAGAGAAGTGAGGACGGCGGTTGATGTTGTCGTTGGATGGGTTAGGCTGGGCGAGCTGTTGGACCAAACAGCAGGAGTTGATGGGCGACGTCGGCGGTGCTGGTGGCAGAGGGCAGCAGCAGCAGCAGCAGCGACGATCACGACGGAGGAAGAGTGAGTATGTGTATTGCGTATGTGTGCGTGTGTGTAAAAGAGAGAGACAAGACCAGCAATAAGTGACTGATTGACAGGGACACAGCCGAGCCAAGATCAACGGCAGCAATGCGCTGTCTGTTGTGGTGGTGCTGGTGCTGGTGCTGGTGCTGGTGGTGTCTGCAGTGTCAGCCTGCCGTGCCGTTACAGGCCAGGAGCTTGTTGCCAGAGCTTGGGAGCTGGAGCTGGAGCTGGAGCTGCCTCTTCTTTTGCTGTTGCATTGCAAGCATGCCTGGCTGTGATTGTTTGCGTGTGTCGACTGAGGTGCGTCTGTGTGCCTACCACCAGATACCCATGTAACAAGAATGCGCCGTGTCCGTGCCTGAGAGGAACCCGTTCAGGCTTCGAGTCGGCGAGTCGGCGAGTCTGCTGCATGCCTTGAAGTCCCCGATGTTTGTCGGTGGGCCCCGGCCCACCCCCAAATCATGGGAGCATTATTGATTAATTCAGGCTTGCTCAGGCGTGGGTTTAGGCTGGCTTCTTCTCTGTCAGTCTGTACGTTCTTCTGTGGACATATCACTCTGAAAAAATCCACCAAACTTCCCTATTTAATTCTATACCTCTACTATGACACTACTTGCATACACGTCAGGCTTATCTGTTGACATGTCTTTACATATTCCCGACTCCCAGTGCGTCTCGGAAGGCCAGGCCCCGAGCCCACATCCTACACTATACGGAGTACACACAACAGCTTCAACTCCAGGATAGCTATACCTAGCTGTCATCACACACGGACGTACACATGCTCGTAGTAGCAGTTGGGCTCTTGTTAATCAATGCCAAACGCCCCGGATCCAGTCTTAGTGCTACGCTCCCCGGTCCATGTCACATGGGACCAGCCTGACGCCCAGCCTCACCGGCAGCAAACGATGGTACGCTGGTTGCTCCATGAAACCCAATTCCCATGGGGCATTTTTAAAACCCACCCGAGCCTAAAAGACCAAAGGCTCTCTGCAGTCTCTCAACCGCAGTCGGCTGTACAGCCGGATCTGCCCGAGTTGCTAGTTCGAAGTGCTGTGGTCTTCAAGTAAACTGGGAGACTACTTACTCAAGTACCTATGGAGCAGAAACATGCAGTATATATACAGCCCTATCAAAGTGCCATCTGTCACCCGTCACTGTCACCCATCATCGTCCCAACACCCTATTCCTGCACGTGACACCTGACACGCTCCTCCCCCCCTTTTCCTCACCTGCAGTACAGCTCATCATCAGCCCAAGGGGGGGAGGGCGGAGATCCACATGGCCTCGAGGCTGCCAGCCGTGCCCACTATTCCCATGTCAAATTATGTCAAGGTCAGTCACTGCCCAACACTCGCACCTGTCATGAAAGTTCTCTGGATTCCGGAGTACGGCATCTAGGGTCCCTGAGAGGGTTGCCCACGTTGTTGCCGTTCCAACGAGCAAAAACACCAAAAACACACAAAAAAAGAACACTTCTTTTTGTCTGACAGAAGGTGTGCATGCAGGCTGGGCAGGCAGAGAGAAAGGAAAAAAAAGCACATAATTCCTTTCCCAGAAAAACCAACAGCTGGACAGGGGGCGAATGACTCGATTCCTATCATGCACTACTATCTGTCAGCTCTCATATATATCACCTGGGTGCATACATACGCCGCTGCCACGGTGTGCCTGTCTAATTTCCTCACTGCCTTTCCCGCGTCGAGTACAAAACACGCCGGGGTGTTCCTCCCCCCCCCCCCCCCTTTTTGTCGTTAACAACGCGTCCGTGACGCGTGGGGAGAAGGATTCCATCCAGGGCAGGCCCCATGTCCAGCACCGGCGCTATAATAAGCTTCCACTAGGCACATACCAAAATGCGCCTCACGCAGCCACGCCCTCTGGCGCTACGTACAATTCACAGCCAAGACATGGCTGTTAGCCTGCAACACGCTGAGACACGAGCACAAGCACGCTTCCGCACTAATATGTCGGGCCTGACGGTTCGCGAATCGCCACTCACACCCAAACCAACCAGCTCACTCGTTACCAGGACTGCGATTCATTAGATGCGCGCACAACACAAGGTCAATTTGTTATGACGACCGATGGAGAGGCTGGCCCATCTGCAGGCCGACCAGCACCGCGTCAATTAGTTGTACAAGTTGAAAGCCGGCGCTTGACGCGTGGCAACTACCTCCGACGGAGCTGTCGGTGTGCTCTCCCCTGGCGTGGTTCAAGTGAAGCAAGACTTTTTCGCCCCATCGCCAACAGCGCAGACAAGTTCACACAAAGTACACCCTGACCCAGTGCGAGGCCTCGACTTTTCCGCCTTCCAATTCCGTTAGACCGTAACTTCGTAAATTGTAGTGCACGAACCCGCCCATCCGTAGACTCAGCAAAGAGCTCGGTCATGGTGGTTGTGCAAGCGCCTGGATCCTGTGCCTCGCCCTCAGTCCCGACCAGGTTGGCCATGTATTGTAGCCTCTCGTCATGAGCTCTACCTGCCCAGCGTGCGACTGAGCCCAGCCTCGGCCCACCACTCATCGGGGATATCCTCGCGCCTGGCAAGGTTCCGTACGATGCGCTGCATGGACTCGACGCCGCCAAACACCTCAATATCGTCGTCGTCCCGCTCTGCCAAATCCCCCTGAGACCGCCCGAAGCGCCTCAGGATGTTCTCCCGCGCCTCCTCCTCCTCGTCGCCCTCGGTGTCGGAATTATCACCGCCCGACTCGCATGCCTCGGCAAACCCGATCATCTCGGCTGAGTAGGACCCGTCAGGACCGTCGGCAAGCGATGTGCGCGACGAGTTGGCGCTGTTTGCGCCAGACGCGGTGCTGGGCTGAGAGGTTGATGCTGACGTGGAGGCAAACGACGTCCCCACGCTGGGCGGCTGGGGGTCCGGGGTGATTGAGCTGAGAAGCGTGTCCCACACGCCGTCGCCCTCGGGGCTGAGGCTCCTGTTACGGTCACCCAGCCCGTTGAAGCGGGCCTCCAGCGTGGCATCGCCGGGAGTCGACCGCCTTGCGCGGGCCTCGCGCCCCTCGCGCATAGCCGACAGCTCCTGGCTCCTGAGCGTGCGTCTCATGACGATGAGCCGCTCATTCTGACGGTGCAGAAAGTCTGCCCGGGCTCTGGCATCCCTCTCATTCCTAGGTCTTGCTGTGGGCTCACGCGTCAGGCTGGTCGGCCGCTAAAAAAAATACAAGGTTAGAGAGGATGCACAACTCGGGACACGGCGGGTACGGTCGGTACAAGCGCAAAGCGTGGCATGGTGGAGGGCGCGCGCTCTAGGGTGAGCGAGGCGCCATGAGGCTTTGAACAAGTGTGCGTCGGTGGAAACAAGACGGCTTACTTGGTTGAACTCGTCCCCATCCAGGAGCAGAGGGTCTGGAGAAGCAGAAGCACGATCCCGGTCGGAGGCGGCAGGGGCGGGGTCTTCCCAGTCGTGACCACCTCTCGAGCTCGTGTTAGCGTAGAGCCTGGCCATGTGCTGGCCGAAGTATCGCACGACCTCTTGGCTCATGGGGCCATTGCGGGTGATGACCTCGCGCAGGACTGGCTCGCGCCGGCCGGAATGGTCCTGGGTGGTGCTGTCGCGCACCAGGTACAGTGGGTCGGAGGCGCCAGGCCTGCGGGTTGCAGACCGCGATGCGGTATGCGGCTCAGCAGCGGCAGGCTCGACGTTGTCCCATGGGGTCCATGGCGACTCGGCCGAGGGTGGTGAAATGATGCGGGCGCGGGGGCCCGGGCCGGTGCGACGGCTGTAATAGTGTGCGCTCGTGGAGGCGGATCGGGAGCTGGGATCGTTGAGGGTTCGACGGTTGCGGCGAATGGTGGAGCGGGCGCGGGTAGGGGGGTCCTTGGGAACCTTGGCCTTGAGGTCGGACTCGACTGGCGCGCGGTAGAGGCTATGTGGATGGAAAAGGACAGGGTCAGCAGAGGCGCACAGCAAGTAGAGCAAGCAAAGAAGAGATGGCTGCAGATGCAGTCATGATGCCCAGCGAATCAGAGCTGCCCGCGGCCGGCGGCATTCGCGATGCGGCTGGTCTGACTTTGATGCGTGCATGGGCCGGCGCGGTGTCGACAGCTGCTAGGGCGGCGCCGGGTGAAGCGCAAAGCGCAACGGGTTCGCGACGCGTTGGCGGATGCGACTTGGAGCAAATTGCAACAGCGGACCAGGATGCGACGGTGGTGATGACAACAGAGTGGGGGATGGATGGTATACTCACGGCAAACCCATGTTGTTGACGGCGGATGACTGTTGTTGTCGATGTTGGCTCGGCTCGGAGATTCAAGGGTAAGGCAGGGCTGCCCAAGGGTTCAAGTCCAGGGTGCTGAGAGGATTAAGAAAAAAATCAGGGCGAACCAGCGTCGAAACGCGCCACGAGGAGGAAACGGTGCAGCGGAAAAAGGACCTTGGAAAAAACAGGAGAGTGAGGTCACTGCCAAAATGACGGACGAGGAGGCAGTGCAGGCCGCGGCTATACTGTGCAGGAAGGATGATGGATGGATGGACGGATGGACGGACGGAGTGGGGTTGGGAGGAGGGAGGGGGTGAATGAATGAGCGGCGTGATGAGAGAGAGACCTCTTCCTTCTTCTTGGCCGCGAGGGCGATGCGAAGCAAAAGAAGTTGAGGGTTGGAAGGATTAACAGGATGATTGGGGGAGGGAAAACGAGGGTTTTCCGAGGGGATGATGAATGGTATGGCGCGAGGACTGCAGGTGCAGGTGCCGGTGCAGGCAGTAGGCCCGTCAACCTTGGAAGGTGTTTAGTAGGCAAGGTGGTTGGGTGGGGAGGCGGGAGGGACGGCGGGAACCCCGAGGGCGAACAGAGAAAGAAGCGCATGCGACAGGGGGAGCACCTCACGACTGTTGTCATGCGCAGGGCCGTTTTTTTTAATCGTTGTTGTTAGTAAAACATACCTTCCATAGCCACTACCCTAACAACCCTGCAGCCCGCATGAGTACACTAAGTCCAGGTTCCAGACTCCATGCACGAGACCCTGGTCCATCCACTCTACTAGTGTAGTGTGCGCTACTATTCAATGTACCCAGGTACTTTCTCAGCACCCAGTTACCTGGGTACCTAACCTTAGTATACTTGACTAAGTATCTCGTGACTGTCAGCATCAGAGATAGTGTAGATAGACAAAGAGATATCTACTGCTCCGATGCAGACTCCATCATGTCGCCTTCTCGTGAGATTGTACTATACTATACTGCACCCACCATGCCGTGACAACACTCTCTCCTACCGTTGCCTGTGAAGCTTACATCCCCTCCACCCTTTTGTGTCTCTCGCTTCTTTCCATACCATCTCAGACCTGTCTGTCTGTCTGGGACGGCGAGTGCCAGCTCCGTATCACCAACCCAGACAGCAGCCTCGGGCCTTAACCAGCAGCCCAGCATGATCGAGCTCGGCCTCTCCCGCATAACCCGCCTCCTCCAGCACACCCCGCAGTCATGGAAGGCCATCCACGTCGCCGGCACCAATGGAAAGGGCTCAACATGCGCCTACCTCTCCGCCATGCTGCACGCCAGCGGCCGCTCCTGCGCGCGCTTCAACTCGCCCCACTTCATCGACCGCTGGGACTGCATCACCATCAACGAGCAGCCCGTCTCCGAGAAGATTTTCCTCGACACGGAGCGCCTCGTTAAGGAGAGGGACCGGCGCGAGGGTATCGGCGCCAGCGAGTTCGAGCTGCTGACCGCCACCGCCTTTGAGATCATGGAGCGTCAGAGCGTCGAGTTCGGCGTCATCGAGGTCGGCATGGGCGGCTCCCTGGACGCCACCAACGCCCTGAGGCACAAGGCCGTCACCGTCATCGCCAAGATCGGCCTGGACCACCAGTTCCTACTGGGGGACACCATCCAGGAAATCGCCCGCGCAAAGGCCGGCATCATGCGCGAGGGCGTCCCTTGCGTCGTCGACCAGAGCAATGACCCCTCTGTTCTGCGCGTCATCAAGGACCACGCCGAGGCCGTCGGCGCCGACGTCGTCTTCCCGTCCGACATGTCGGGTCTGAAGGCCGAGCTGTCCCAGGCTGGCTTTGAGCCTCACCAGATCCAGAACATCGCCGGCGCTTTGGAGGCCTTCAGGCGCGCATGTCCGGACGAGGACGTGACCCTCGAGCGATGGATGGCCACCATAAAGCAGACCAGACTGCCGGGGAGGCTACAGAGGGCTACTATCCCGCCTCACGGGCGACAAGTCTTGTTGGATGGCGCACACAACGTCCAGTCTGCCGAGGTCCTGGCCGCCTACGTGAACAAGCAGCTACGTCCGGAAGGACGGCCCATCACATGGGTGCTTGCTGCCTCTCAGGGGAAGGACCTGAGCGGGATTCTCGAGGTCATCATTCAGCCTAACGATCTTGTCACAGCCGTGCGCTTCGGGCCTGTCGACGGCATGCCTTGGGTCAGGCCTCAAGACCCGGTGTCAATCTTGAACGCTGCCACTCAATGCGGCGCCGTTTCCTTTGATGACGACGCTGTGAGTCTCGGCGAGACCCTGAGCTTGGCACTGGACAAGGGTGGTCCAGTGGTCGTGGCCGGTAGTCTATACCTGGTTTCTGATGTATTGCGATGTCTGCGAGATCAGAAATGAGTTGTGATACTTTGCCGGGGCCGAGTTGCACCACCCCCTTCTTCAACATCATGAGCGCTGCCAGTTGCATCGAAGGGCCCATTCTTGAACCCTGTCACATGATCCACCCTAATTGGCCACGTTCGATCGACGCGAAACAAGCGCGGCTGTTCCTGACCTGTGCTTTTCTTCTGACCCGAGCCGTTGGCGACACACCCTGAACATGCACCCGCCAGGCCACCTCATCCTCGTCTGTGGCCATGCCATCTGGTCAGGGGGTCCTTCAAACGGTTTGGATGAGTCAGAATGGATCATTGAAGGCTGGAAGAAGGGCGAAACCCCAACATACATGGCGCATATCAAGGCAGGCCTGAAGGTCTTGGGCGAGGACGATCACGCCATGCTGGTATTCTCAGGGCAAGTCCAGGGGCTGGCCCAAGTCTCTATCGGCCGGTGCGTATTCTCCCGGCCCTATACAGATTCTGACCTCTCGCAGAGGCCAAACTGTTGCGTCAACCCGGCTCTCGGAGGGCCGCAGCTACGCCAATCTCGCCGCCGCGAACGCCTATTGGGGTCTCCTGTGCTCGCCCACTGCCCCACCGCCCATCCCCAGTCGCTCACACCCCTTGTCTCCCATCCCGCTCCACCCTCGCATCGAATGTGAGGAGCGCGCCATGGACAGCTATCAAAACATACTCTTCAGCATTATCCACTTTTGGCGCAGCACCTCCAGGTGGCCCAGCTCTCTCACCATCGTCTCACACGCCTTCAAGCGCCGCCGCCTCGTCGAAGCGCACTGTAGCGCTCTCGCCTTCCCTCTTGACAAAGTTCGCTTCGTCGGCATCAACCCTCCGGGCGTTCCTGAGGTAGTCGACCAGGAGGAGGATGCGGTCAGTGAGTGGGTCAGGGATCCCCATGGCCAGGCTGACGGCCTCAAGACGAAGAGGGCGCGTAGGAACCCGTGGGGTATGTCGCAGAGGCTGTTTGAGAGCGAGGATGAGAGACTGCGAAGCGGCGTCGCGACGAGATTGCTCGAGGACGGCGAGGAAATCCTGGTCGAGGGCGGAGCGAGACCCTGGGGTTAAGCCTGGGCATACTGAGTCCCGGTTCCTAGATCCCTCCTCATCTCATGTGGACTATAGATCATGTAGACTATAGATCACGTAAACTATAGAGTAGACTTGCCAGGTTTGTGACAGAGCACTTGCAACACAGACACTTGCTTCTTTTGCGACAAAACGACATGCCTTGTGAGACACTCGGGGCCATGACAGCATCTAGTTATTATCTCCAGAGGTATCGATACGTCGAGACACCCAGATTGAAACTGCCTCACGCACTGCAGCTCAACAATGCCCGGGGCGAAGGAGAGAGGCCGCCTGTAGAAAATAGTGCTTTGGCGCGCAGACCTCGGGATCTCTGCCAGCTGCAGAGCATATATTTTTACCAAAGCCGGGGCTGCTCAGAGGTACTTGAACATGAGATGGATGGGTGCTCAGGACTTGGGAGAGGCACAGATGAACCAATCGTTCTACATCTCCTTTAAGAAGACTTTGGTGCACAGAGTTCAGGAGCAGCCTCCGACGCCTGTACCGTTTCGCCATATTGGGGGAACTGTGAATTCAGATCTGAACAAGCCTCGGGTTTCTGGGGCTGTCTGTTCTCGGTGGGGCTTTGATCTCTCATCATTCCCTCTTCGCGATGATAGTGTAGAGCCGGGGAATATTCCCTTGACGGGGTAACTCGCAAGTCGTGGCTGGTCAATGGAAGGGATGTGGCTGTCGGTTTAGGATGCTCGAGTCCTTATTTGTGGGGTTCCTTTGACCAATTCGAGTGTCCTGTTCGGTCTCGATTAGCCTTGTCACGAGGTAATCACTATTTTGTTACATACCTGTTGACAGCCTTGGAGATTATTGTGTTTGGACCTATTACCTATTGTCAGCATTGTATTTATCACCTACGGCTAAGTCTTGTCTTTCAGCGTTTATGACGATTATTTGAACAGGTCCTATGATTGATTTCTTTTTAGAAAAAAAAACCCCCCCGTAATACGAAAGCTGGCCAACAAATCTTCACATCAGATCAGAAACTTTACATGTAGGTACCCGGCTGGCCAGCCTAACGTAACTGGGTAATGGTACACTGGTGCAAACAACAAGCACGAGCACGCACATGCCCAAGGATCTCCCACAGCCGGTTCTATATTCGAAAATTATACCCCGGCACAAACATGTGCATGGTGGATCGAGATGAATAGCCCGCTGTGAGGGTAATATATGCATCTATATGTTCTTGTTTCTCATTTCTTCCCGTCTCCCATTGCTTCTATTCCTCCCCAGTGGCGGCGGTTGTATTGATCTCGTGCAGTTGCGGTCAGTCTCATAATAGCTGATGTCGACCTTATGACTGGGTGTCCTGCTGGGAGGCTCATAGTTCTAACCTAGCTAGCGCGTGAGAGACAGTCTACTCTCGCAACTTCCCTGGACACGACGCCATTCGTAAAGCCAGCATACCAGCCCGTGCAACGCCCACCAGGCATATTGAGGCACGCACACCTGACCACCCCATCAGATCCTCGATGCAGTCTCGCCCACGGCACCGGCACCGGCGCCAGCACCCTTCACCACCTCGCACACAAAGCTCACGGCGTCCACCAGCATCCCGGGGCTGCACTCGTGGCCGACGCCCGCGTAGACCCTGTTGTCTGCCACGAGGCCAGAGTCACCATACCATCCTGCGGCAGCGTCCGTGAGGAACCTGGTGAAGGGCTCCGAGCACCTCCAGGGCACGAGCCGGTCAGCGCCGCCGGTGCACATGAGGATCCTCTTGCCCCGGACGCGGGCGTCGAGGAGGGGCCGGAGGCGGGCCTGCTCATCCTCCGGGGGCGGCAACTCGGCGGGCACGTCGCCGGCGCCAAAGAGGATGCCCTTGGGGTCGAAGCGCGCGCACTGGGCGACGAGGGCGGGGGGGAAGTCGCGGCTGCCCAGGAAGCCATCCCCGCCGCGGGCGCGGTCGAGCATGAGGAGCTGGAGGTCCGGGCAGCCGATGATGCTTACGGCGGCGGTGATACGGGGCTCGGCAAAGAGGGCCTGCCAGGCGGAGTGGCCGCCGAGGGAGACGCCGAGGCAGAGGTGCTGGTCAAAGGCCGGGGCCGGGGCGGGCGGGCACTGGTCGAGGAAGAGGTATGAGGGCAGGGCGTCGATGAGGAGCTGGGTGTCGACGGCGGTGCCCGAGATGATGCCCACCATGTCCTGGGCGTGGTGAGGGTTCCCCTTGTTCCAGGACTGGTTGGCAAGCGGGTGGACC
The DNA here is from genome assembly GCA_002270565.1 of Stenocarpella maydis. Classification (NCBI taxonomy): domain Eukaryota; kingdom Fungi; phylum Ascomycota; class Sordariomycetes; order Diaporthales; family Diaporthaceae; genus Stenocarpella; species Stenocarpella maydis. The sequence goes on from NQMI01000013.1 coordinate 49,151, forward strand.
TCGCGGGTGCCGTGGTTGCGTTGATCTTTTGAGGAGGGGGGTCGTTGTCATGTCAGCCTGGTTCTCACTTCGGGTTGTTGCTCGCAGCCATGGATGTGCATGTGTACATGCAAGGCATACATGTATCTATGGAGAGGGGGGCTCACCGAAGGCAACGGCAATCAGGCCCCGTGTGCTCGAGGGCTCCCTGGTGGCATTGTACTCGCCCACGGCGCGCCGGGCCATGGGGGCCATCCTGGCCTTGGTGCCGAGGCGGGGGTTGTGCAGCCAGAGGACCGAGACGTGGGCGAGGTCCTCGGGCAGCTCGTCAAGCCCGTAGACGTCGACCATGATCCCGGTGACGGCGAGGGTCCTGACCGAGACCACAGGGGGCTCGGGCAGGCCCTCTACGGGGTTCGCGGTCTCCTTGTCGGCCATCTTTGGTGGCGGTAGGTGATGGGACGGGCCTCGGTCGGGTTGTGTCGTGTCGGGTGGGAGAAGCTGGGAGTTGAATAGGAGGAGTTGAGATGCCTGCTCCCTCCCACGTGCAGAGTCTTTTTCGGTCCACCAGGAGGGCGATGTTGCAAGTGGAGGGGCAGGATTCACAGATTGAGTGCCCTGGTGGACGATGTTGGAGGCTCACTATGCAGTCCTGTGACGTCGTGTCACGTCCCGTGGCAGGGCAGCATAGGTGCCGAGGTGGTCGTTGTGGTCAGCATTCCGGTTCGGGGCGGGCAGCCTGACGGCACGAATGGCCCGGCTGATGGTGGTGACAAGAGTTCGGATGACGGGCCGGCCGACCCCACATTAAATCGGCACCAGACCGGCACCGGAGTCCGATGTTGTCACGGTGTTTCATGTCGGTGAGATGAACATGGACTACTGACGGGGTGAACAAATATGCCTCGACGATTTGTTTATATGAAGAGAAGATATGGTTACTGTCGTGTTTATTACGGTGGATGCACGCCTGGCATCCCTGCCTTGGTACATGGTTCCAATGGTTGCAGCTGTCGAGCAGATATCAGTACGTCCCAGGTAGTATGTGAAGATGCATCTGTGACAGAGAGAGCTGCTGCTCGATTGTTTGTTTACCTACTCAGGAGTTATTGAGATTCGCCACAATGGCTTAGTCTAGCTAGAGGTGGAATAGCTACACAAAATAGGAGGAGCTGACGTCGACGAGCATCATGTGCCTGCGGTGATGCGGTCAGCTCAATGTGTGGTGTTGTTGTTTGGTGCAGTTAAACAGAGGTCGACAGCAGCCCTACGTCATGACTACCTACGGCCTGCCCAGAAAACTGGCCAGAGGCCTCAGTGCTGGGATCAATGATAGAAAGAGCAGTGGCCAAGGGTCCAGCCCCACAGGTGACCATAGCTCCCTGATCCTCTCTTCAGACGGTCCCTCGCCGTTTCGTACCTGTCCTGCCTCGGCCTTCTGATCTGCTTGCAGCAGCACCAGTTGAATTGAGCCCGGGGCTATGATACCCCGCTTCTGGCCTGGTCCCGAATCCCACCTACTGGAGGAATGCATGCACGAGATATACCACGCTACCGGCAAACCCAGGAGCATGCACTGATTGCCATGAGTGCCATGATTGTCTGATTGTCTTGAGTCTGCTCGAGTCTCTCTGCTGCGGTGCTGGTACGTGTACCATGTATACAGAGTGTCTGGCTTGCTGATTCCGTATTTACTTGGGTATCGGTACATATCTGATTGTACTAATGCCTGCCCTGCCAAGTGTACCCGTGTCCTTGCACTTGCCCCTCACCAAAGTGTACACACTACGGTACATACCTTACACTATTCTGCTCTCTAGACCACCCCAGGTTCAGGCCCATCTGGCCCTATCTGGGCCATTCTGGCGGAACGGCGGACTGGCCTGCGAGGGAAAACTCTGACCTCTGGCGTTTGGTCACTATCAACTCTCACAAATTCCCCATTGCCATTTTATTCCCACTTTTCCCACATCGCATCCTAATTCCGACCTTCCGACCTCCTCCTCCTCCTCCCCTGTAACCAACCCCGCGGTGGCGTTTGCTGCTGCTGCTGCTGCTGGTGCTAGAAAAAAAAAATCACACACGGCGCAGTGCAGTCCTCTCTCATCTCATTCTGGGATCAAAGTCGACATCACCCACATCCAAGACGACCGTGACCATTCATACCTTACTAGCCTCGTCTTGCCCTCTCCCCCCACTCTCCCCTGCCCTTACCTTACCCTGACTTGGCTTACCTGCCCTGCGCCTTGCCTCCACTACTACCGCCACCACCACCACCACCTCCACCTCAACCTCCAATCCGTCCATCCACCTTCTTTCCCTGCCTCAGCAACGTCCCCAACACAACAACAACCACCGACCTCGACCCCGACCTCGACCTCGACCCCGACCTCGACCTTGACCTCGTCTCTGCCGCCCTCCACCCTCCGACCTCCTCTCCACGGCCTGTCCACACTCTCACCTGCCCATCAGGTCTCGTGCGCCATGGGTCAGACTCTCAGTGAGCCCGTTGTCGAGAAGGTCAGTTCACCTGGTGCAAAACCGCCAGCCGACCCCAGTTCTCGGGTTCCACGTGCCGTGCCCCCGACTTCCAAATCCCGTCCGACTCCTTCCGCCCGCCCTCTCGCTTGCAGCCCTGCCGGTCCAGTCTGGTTCTGGTTCCTTGATCTGCCTGCCAGTATCGGCCTACCTCGTCACCATGGTCCGCGGTTGCGCAGCTCCAGCCCCAGCCCTCGACCCTCGTGACATGGCGTCATGGTTTGATGGTGCTGCCCGCGCTTTGATGGCTTAGGACAACCTCACCTGCCCGCCCGCCCGCCTGTCTGCGCCCTCACCGGGCATGTTATGCCGCCGACCAACAACATCACCTTCTCTTCTCTCCGAACCTCCTTCCTTCAACCCGTGCTTGACTCTTGCTAGCGCCTTGCTGACTCCACTGCCTCGCCCTCCTCTAGACATCCGAGAATGGCCAGGACAAGAGGCTCATCTATGGCGTCTCTGCCATGCAGGGCTGGCGCATCAGCATGGAGGATGCCCACACCACCGTTCTAGATCTTCTCGCCGCCAACCCCGATGCCTCAAAGAACCACCCCCAACAGCTCTCCTTCTTCGGTGTCTTCGATGGCCACGGCGGTGACAAGGTTGCCCTCTTCACGGGCGAGAACATCCACAACATCATCGCGAAGCAGGACACGTTCAAGGCAGGCAACTACGAGCAGGCGCTCAAGGATGGCTTTCTCGCTACCGACCGCGCAATACTCAACGGTACGCCTCACAGGAGCTAAGGCCCTGTCCCCTGCCAGACACGCCCACACGACTGACAAATACTTATTTTTTTTTCTTTCCCCGAGCAGACCCTAAATACGAGGAGGAGGTTTCTGGCTGTACAGCCTGTGTCAGTCTCATTTCAGATGAGAAAATCTACGTGGTGCGTCCACGCCGAGTCACCCCCCCGCCAACCGGCGAGCCCTCCCGCAAGCTGACCTCACCTGTCCAACAGGCCAATGCCGGAGATTCCAGGAGTGTTTTGGGTGTCAAGGGCCGCGCGAAGCCGCTCTCCTTCGACCACAAGCCCCAGAATGAGGGTATGTGCTACTCTACTAACCCCTAGTCCGCTGCGCCACAAAAGTGCATGGTTGGCTGACCCCTCTGCTCCCAGGCGAGAAGGCAAGAATCACCGCCGCTGGTGGCTTCGTCGACTTTGGCCGTGTCAACGGCAACCTCGCTCTCTCCAGAGCCATAGGCGACTTCGAGTTCAAGAAGAGCGCAGAGCTGGCCCCAGAGCAACAGATCGTGACCGCCTACCCCGATGTCGTGGTCCATGACCTTTCGGATGATGATGAGTTCCTCGTGAGCGCCTGTGACGGTACGTTACGCCTCACCATCTGCCTGCCTCGCCCGATTGGTAGCACATGCTGACGATGCTTCTCAAAACTCTAGGTATCTGGGACTGCCAGTCCTCTCAGGCCGTCATCGAGTTTGTGCGCCGTGGCATCGCTGCCAAGCAAGATCTGGACAAGATCTGCGAGAACATGATGGACAACTGCCTGGCCTCTAACTCGGAGACGGGCGGTGTCGGCTGTGATAATATGACCATGATCATCATCGGTTTCCTGCGCGGCCGGACCAAGGAGGAGTGGTACGAGGAGATCAGCAAGCGAGTCGCTAACGGCGACGGACCTTGCGCTCCTCCAGAATACGGTACGCAAACAGCACGCACGCAAACAGCCACACAAGGCACATGTCTCCCCTGGTCTGCCTGCAACTCCCTGCAGCTTGGGCACACTCCACGTTGAGAAGAGCATCATACTGACCCGTACTTCTCGTTATACACAGCCGAGTTCCGAGGCCCTGGCGTCCACCACAGCTTCGATGACAATGACAGTGGCAATGACTACGACAACGAGTCTTCTAACAAGGGCAAGTCTTTTGGCATTGGCGGTTACCGTGGCCGAATCATCTTCCTCGGCGATGGCACAGAAGTGCTGACCGACTCAGACGAGACCGAGATGTTCGACAACTCTGAAGAGGATAAGGACCTCGCCAGCCAGGTCTCCAAGAAATCATCGTCCACTGATGACAATGACAAAGAGGTCATCGGCAGCCCCGTCACCCCCGAGAAACTCGATCCTAAGTTCGACCTGAACAAGAAGGCGACTGGGAGTAGCCCCGGTTCCTCCAGCTCCGAGGCCGAAAAGAAGGAGGACAAGGACCCCAAGACCGCAGCCAAGAAGGAGGCCTAGGTGGAATCCCTCACCATCTTGGGAAGCCGGCAGCTCTGAGCAGCTCGGGCCAGCCGTAAAAGAAAGGAGAGGCCACACGAACGCTGTAGCTATGAGGGACGGCTGTGCAACCTCCCCACCTCGATGATACCACTTCAGCAAAGCTACTTGAATGAATGATGGAGTCTGACGGCGAATTTCAACGACTTTGGAGCACGTTCCCCGGGATTAGAGGCAAGAGGGAGACAGAGAGGAAGATGCGAGCGACTGCTTCGATGGTTAGGTGTCTGTATCACGAAAGAAGTCATGTATCATGTGTCATGCGGGCTTGGAGCAGCCTGGGCGTTGGTGTTTCTCGGGCTGCTGCACCAGGTCCGCATGGAGCCACAAAGCGGAGGGTGCGAGGTGGCACGTTGTTTTTGCGTGCGTGCGCAACAGCGATCGAGAGGGGCTTGGGCAGCAAGGAGGGAAGGACATTGTTGTCATAATGAAATTTGCGCGGAAACAACGGAAGCACATATATCCCTTGCCGGTCGTCAACCACCCCTCCTCCTTCCCCTTTTTATCCTTATTTTAAACCTACCTACTACCACCCACCCCCTGCCATTTTCGCGTCGCAGGAAATGAAGACGAGTAAAAGAAGATGCCCGGAAACTTCACAGTGACATATGGCTGGATTTTAAATTCCGCCATTTGCCGGACGGAGACTGAGGATAACGGAGACGGCGGCCCGGATCGGTAACAGAAATCCAAAGGTCGGGACGAGGATTCGCGGCCAGGCCAAGTTCCCCTAGGCCCGATGGTATTAGGTCTCCTCCGACAAGCAGGTCATGGTCGATTTCAACGCAGGCCTTGTGAACTCCGAGACAGGTCGGCCCGCCAGGCACGGGGTCTGTCCGGTCGATGCCGCTACTGGCCTTGGTGTACATCGGCGAAGGAACTGCTGCCTACCGGGGCAACCTCTATGGTAACCGCGATTGCGACATATACGACCCGTCAGACGTGACACATGCCAATATCGACAACCTAAAAGCCTATACTAGCCACTATACTCATGGTATCTAACCCTGGTACCCATGCTGCTCTATTCTGAGGTTTTAACCAACTCACAATGCATGCTGCAGGTTCTCAGAGTTTTATATTTTTTTAAAAAAAAATTGAAAGAAAAAGCAAGAAATAGTGGCCAAGTGAGCACAGACAGCCTTGAGGTATGTAGGCACGCGCGATGTGGTATGAACCGAAATACATGATACGGGTGAAGCTCAGGTGGGAGACAAGATTGACACCTCTTACAACAAGCTGACCTAGGCTGTATCGACATTTATGAATGATGGCTGCGTCCAAGAAACAATCGGACAGGGGACTGCCTAGGTCGCGTGGACAGCACAGAGACTTGACAGCATGATGATTACTTGGCACGAATCGCCACCTGCCGAGAAAGGTTGACGAGTGCGCTGACGACGAACGAGGCAGTGCGGAGTGACAACACACAAGTTTTAAAAAGGTCACCGAGGAACAACCCTGCCCATTTCTAACGCGCATAATACAGGCAATCTGCCTCGTTATGTCTCACTTATCAAGCCATCTCCCTACTCTGCAACTCGTCTGCTCCCGTGACGAGTCCCAAGTATCGAAGCCGCGGAACAATGTCCAGATTTGAGGAGCAACTGCTGTCGACGGCTGACGATGAGAAGCTTGCGAAAAGGCTGCAGACCGAGTGGGAGTATGAAGAGCAAAGACATGCGGAGCTTTACGAAAAGTCGCCAGTCGACGCGGGGCCGGGCCCGTCCGTGACGGAAGACAAGAGACTAGCAAGGAGGCTTCAGGCGGATTGGGATACTCGAGATCAGGAGGCGCACCGGGCAACAACTGCAGTTCGAGGGCAGCCCAAACAGGTCTCATTGGCCGTGCCACGCCAAGAACCACACATGACTGTTGCGCCGCCAGACCTTTAGTATTCACAGGACTCAACCCGGGTCATGGCATACATGATCCCCCTGCCTTAGCCGCTCAGGAATGGAGTCGCGCAGTGTGTCCCCCAGCGGTACATGCTGTACATGCCGCCGGCGCCGGACCTGCTGAAGCCGGCGGACAAGGCCGCCAAGGAGCGGAAGCGCGACAGGGCCGTGCGGCGGTGGCAGCAGGAGGTCCGCAAGGCAAAGACGTACAACGGGCGAGTCGTGTCGCTGGGCGGAGTCCAGAGCGCGTCCGTCCGCGGGGCCGTCTGGGCCGTCAGCATCATCAGGCCCCCGGACGTGACCTTCCTCTCGCAGGTCCCGCGCAGGTCCGTCAGGAGCCTCGTGCTGGCACACCCGCCGGGGGCGGAGGGCGGGCCGGCCGCGCAACAGCCGCCGGGCGACGGCGACATGTTTGACAAGGTCAGGGGCGAGCTGGGCCGGACCAGGAGGCGGGCCAGGCGGGACTTTTGGACCGGCGCGGCACTGCTCCCGGTCACGTTCGCGGTCGACCTCGTCGTGCCCGTCTTTGGGGGCCTCAGCGAGGTCAACGTAGTGTGGACGGCTGTCAACGCGAGCGCCTGGATGACCGCGGACAAGGTCGTGGGCAGGCTGGTCCCCGCCGCCGCGCACCAGGACGACAACGGCGGCGGAGGCCAGGCACGCGAGGGCACCCACGGCGGGGGGCACGATGACAACATCAGCGAGAAGGGCTGGTTCCACAGGGACAAGAGCAAGGGGAAGGACGACGAGGACGAGATGATCCAGGTGGTGTTCCGCCCCAGCCCGGCCATGGACATCATGAGGCGCTACATCGACGAGGCCTGCCACCGGCGCAACGCGGACGCCTTCCCCTGCGGGCGGGGGCACGCCCCCGGCGAGGCTGAGGTGCTGGTGGGCATGGGGTGGTCGCCAGAGCGCCGGGATGTCCCCGATGCGGAGGGCGACGTTGCTGTAAGTTTTTGATTTCTTTCTTTTTTTTTTTCTTCTCTTTTTTTTTTTTTTGGGGGGGGGGTTGGGAGGAGGTTCTTTGAGTCCACTATACTACTACCTACCTACCTACCCATCTCTCTACCACCTTACTTACTCGCGCGTGTGCGAGACCTCTCCCCTCCGTCACCTTGCTAGGAGGCGAGAAGCTGGTTGGCGCATAACTAACTAACTGCTGTGGCATCCCACCGAGACAGTGGCAGATCCGTATGGCCACTGAGGACCTGCGGGAGGCGGCGGGCAGGGTTGCCGGGTCGTGGGACCGGTGGTGTAGGAGGTGCGTGAGGAAGGGCCCCACCGGGAGGAGGGCGGCAGTGGGTGAGGAGGGGAAGGACCTGGACGGGGACGACAGCGAGGGCGATGACGAGGAGGAGGGGGAGGAGAGGCTGAGGCCTGAGCTGCCCGTGAGGCCGCCTGTTCGGTATGGGTGATGATGACTGGTTACTAGCGGGGACGGAAGGCTAAGAGGTGTTTTTTTTTTTCTTCCTCTTCTTCTTTTGGTGTTTGGCTGGGGGTATAACTGGTATCTATACTAATCTCTTCGTGTCGGATATTATAGTGATGTAACAATCAGACTTCGTCCCAGTAAAAACATACCCCTGCTTGGCCTTTTACTTTGCTTCCTGTGCCATCTCGTCGAATATTAGGTAGGCTGAAAAGGGGGATGCGAGACCAAGGAGGGGCCTGAGGGACCGAAGAGACATCAAATCATTTTATCGAAAGGCCAGAACTTCTTGGCCTTCTCAATCTCCAAGACCTCGGCCGCAGACTCCTTCGCTAGCTCACAGTACAGCATAGGGACCCATCCTTTTTCATTAGTCATTAATACATCAACGACACCATTTCTCAGCTTGACGGTGATCTGAAAGCCGCCCCACTGCTGGGCATGTTCGGCCAGCTCTTCAGTAGTAGGCTGATACGGAGGAGGCCCGTCCAGGCCGAGTCCATCCCGCTTCTGACACAGTTCCACGAGCTCGTTGCGGAGGGCTGCTGAACCATCCTTCCAACAGGAATAGCAGTGCCGAAATGGGCGAGTAAGGGGTTTCATCAGTGTCTCCGTGCCGCATGTAAACGTGGCGCCCAGCCTCTGAGGCCAACATCCCAGGTCTGCCGGCAGATGGCCACGTCCTTGGCCAATGCATCTTGCTTCGCATTACCCTCTGGGCTTCGGCCCCCATCGACACCTGCCCGTTGGTCAAATCCTTTGGTTTCACCGCAGGGATCCGGTATGTCCTCAAAATATAACAGAGCGGGGTCAAGGCACGCCGATTGCCAGTCAGCCACGGCGGTAATCTTCGTTGGGCCTGTCGGGCCGACAGATATGTTTCGCTTATTATGCAGGTCAGGGTGCGTCAGAAGTGGCGCCGAGGTACTTTTGATGCTCGGATCACGGCTGAGCGCCCTGAGAACCGTACATGGTGAGATGGCGGCCGCCCACGTCAGATGCGCGACCGGGGAACCGATGAGGCCAAGCTGCGAGGTCGCTAATGTTGGCATGCGTCTGGAATGGCGGTCCAATAAACGCGGAGCGTGGGGTTTGTAATTGTGTCCTCGACATCCAGTTCGGTACATAGGTATGAGTGGGTCTTCCGTCAAGGGTGTTTGTGTTTATTGCTCGAGATCATCCTCCAGTGAAAGCACTATTAGTTCCTGGCCCGCATCACGCATTTATGCAGGGTAGCTACGGCGATGCGGAAAGACTCTTGGAATACCTCAAAATTTAGTGCGGAGTCCGAAGCTGCGAGAGCCTGTTTGGAGTCGCAAGGGAGTAGAGCAGAAGCCAATGTATCAGCAGGTAACTGAGTAGGCGTATACTACCTCTGACACACGGGGACCCCTGAGGCAAAGTTAACCATAGAACATGTTGATCTTCGCTTAACTATGTAGCCACGGTACATGGACTAGTGAGTCGCACTGCAGGGCTGGGGCAATTTATTATGATGGAAGCGACTGGCGTTCCCTACCAAGAAATGGAGACATACCCGTGGACGCGCATCATTCTCGATTGGGCCTCAAAGGTGCTTGTGACCTTGGACCGTGCTAATCCGTACCCACGCACGATCACGCGCCTGCCGGAGTTGTAGTTGGCCAGACCCGGGCAGATTGGTATCAGAGTACAAGAGGAGTAGACTTCAATCAAATACGCCCTTATTTCTGAACCGGGCTACGATACCCGAGACACAAGAACTTGGCAGTTGGCCAGAGAGGACCAGACAGGGGTGTAGTATGATCTTGACAAGTATCGCCGAGCCGCCTCCCTGGTTATTTATCGACCTGCCCGTGGGACCCCATCGACCACAAGACAAGGCGAGCTCTAGGTCTCCCCCGACAGGTGCCTTGCCGAGACGCGCAGTCGGTCGCGCGGTAAATCCCAGCGTCGCATCCGGTCTTTTACCCGTGCAAGTCACCCGCCGATCCCCTAGTAAATCACGGTCCGTCCCTGACTACATGCCGCCTAGGTCAATGCCCGATGAGCGGCCATGGCGCCGTCATCAGTAGCGGGAATGCGAGGCAGCTAACAACTGTTGTTCGGGCAAACAAGCGTTATGGGTGGTGACAACAGTTGTTAAGCAGACAATCGGTTGTTCAGCAGATGACAGCTCTAATTGCCTACCTAATACAGGGCTATTTAAGGAAGGGCTTCCTTATTAAGCCTAGTGCTAAGGCACACACACACACACATATATATATAAATTATAATCTCCATAGTCTCTATAGACTATAGTCAGGCCTATAATCAAGCCAATAAAATGTAAATAAATAGTTGGGTGGGCGATGAGAGGTCTGTACTCTAGTTGGGCATGGGCCTCTTTTGCCTTTTAACGCCAGGTGGAGGGTTCAGCCAATCAGAGGCCATGCTTAGCAACAACCGTTGTCTGCTTTATAACCATATTTATTTGAACAACGGTTGGTTTGGCTAGGTAAACAACCGTTGTTGCCACCCTGTAAATCCCGGGACTGACCCTTTGAACGAAAGAGGCACACGCTCCGAGGCCACAATCAAGAGCAGACAATGCGAATCTGACGCATAGACTGATGCGTGTCCATTCCATCCGACACACCAGAAACAAAATCCCAGCAGATTTAGCGCAACGCCAGCCAGGTCCAGCATCGATACCACCTCGTGGACAAGAGTGAGTTCTTTCCTCGACGACATATTGCACTCATACGGCCTGTTGATAACCTTCGGCCTCAGCGATAGCCAGGCAGACAGACGCGCCCCCCCCCCTCCTCTCTCCTCCCCCGCTAGCTCTCGCACCTTGCCTGCATGGAGGTGTGCTCATCTGTCAAGTCAGCTTGAGGTTGTTCTTCAAACAAGGCCCAAGGGGCTGGAGCGGGCGGAGGGGACGCAGCGGCCTGCATGTATGCACACCCAGTTAACTAGTGACAATGTTCAGAGCTCGGTAATCAGCGGAGGCAGGTCCTCATGCTCGCCGCTCAGCGTCCCCAGCCTGGACCTCAGCGCAGAGTTGGCCAGGTCAGAAACATCCATCTCGACGGCCGAGCTCGCCCCCGAAGAAAGGTCCCTGAACGCAACAAGCTCGGCCGCGCTGTCGTAGTAGATGTCGACCTGCCTCATCCTGTAGGCCTGCGCCCTCCCGCGCACGCGCGACAGGAGCTGCCTCGCCCGGGCGCGGACGCGCGGCGACGCCTGCCTGTACTGCGCCTTGGCCCTGCCCGAGGCGTAGGTCCACGCCGCGCCGGCCGCGAACCCCCTGAGCATGGCCCCGCCGACCGCCAGCGGGTTGACCGGCTCGCCCAGCAGGACCGGCCGGGCGATGGCCTGCGCGCCGCTGTTGACGGCGCCCGAGATGCCGCTGGCCAGCGCCTCCTGCGCCAGCGGGCTCAGGGGCGAGCCGCCGTACCGGGCACTGGCCGCCCACGCCTTGGCCGTGGGCTCCATCAGCTTGCCCGCCGCGCCGCCGACCGCGCCCGTCAGCGCGTCCACGAGGGCGTTGGCCCCCGTGTAGCTCGAGCCCTGCATCCCGGCCGTGACCGCGCCCCCGATGACGTTGCCCGCCGCCCCGCCTATGGCGGCCGAGGCGACCCCGATGACGGACGACGCCGTGGCGGCGGCCACCTCGCTGAGCCCGAAGAGCCCGACGGCGGCGCCCAGGCTGGCCTCGACGGCGAGCGACACGCCGGCGGTGGCGATGGCCCCCACGACGGTGCCGACGGCGATGGCGGTGATGCCGGCGATGGCCTCCCACGACTGGCCCAGCGGGTCGAAGTTGTTGATCGGGTCGCCCTCGCAGTACGCGTAGCGGTTCTCCTGGTGGTTGCGGTCCATCGAGACGAACGCCATCAGCCGCGGGCTGTAGTAGCGGGAGCGCAGGTACACCAGCCCGCTCGTCTGGTCCGTGAACTCCTGCCCGAACCCGAAGCTCGACGCCGTGTCGACGGGCGGCGAGGGCCTGGCCGTGCCGTAGGCGTCGTAGGTGATGGCGGTGTGGTGGTCCTGGCCTGCGACCAGCGCGGTGGAGCCCAGCGAGTCGAACAGGTAGTCCGGCGTCTTCTCGTCCGTGTAGCTTGCGACGATGGCCTTGGAGCCGGAGAAGACGCTCGTCTTGGTGCCCTGCCCGCCGCCCTTGGTGACGGTCATGGAGTTGATCTTGCCGCTGTTGTAGTACATCTCGGCCGTGTCGGAGGGCCCCTTGCGGCGGGCGAGATAGTCGTCTGCCCGGTACTCGAAGCCCGACGTTGCGCCCGTTGTCTGGACCGAGACAAGGCGGTCCCGGTCGTCGAACTGGTATTGGTAGCCCTGGTTGTCGGTGAGCAGGCGCCCTAGCGTGTCGTACTTGAACCCGGAATCGGTTCGCTGGTCGATGGCATTATACGTCATGCTGTTCATGTGGCCATCGACTGTGGCGGAAAGTACGTTGGAGTTGCCATCGTATGTATACGCCGTGCGGGCTAGGGCTCCCGAGCTGCGGCTGTCCGAGGTGATTTGCCCGAGGCCGTCATAGGTAAGATCGCGGTTGACGTTTAGATCTGGAGCAGTAGTCGACATTGTTGCAATCTTCTCGGCTCTCCCCTTTCCGTCGAGGGTGTAAGTCGAGTCCAGCAGCACGCTGCCATTGGAGTCCGTGGCGGTTGTCTTCCTCGGGCGGTTGAAGCCGTCGTACGCGATCTTGCTATCGTAGGGACGTCCTCCAGTGAGGCTGAAGCCGATGCATTGCCCCTCGCTGTGGTTGGCAGTGCCATATCGGTACGTCACTGTGTCCTGCTTGCATGATCGGCTGGAGACCTCTCCAAATGAGCCATATTGTGTCGTTCGAGCAATGCCGAAGACGTCTGTCTGCTTCACGAGACGGCTGTACCTGTCCAGGGAATTGACCTGGGTGAGGCCGTCCGAGTACGTGGTCTTCGCAAGCGTCCCGTCCAAGGTCGTCTCGTACTTGATGACTTCGGCACCGTCCTTGACCTGGGTAAGACGGCCATCTGGGTTATAGGTGAGCTCCGTGGCGCTGGGGGGGTGCGTAGGATACGCCGTCTTGACGAACTGCCCCACGGCATCGCAGGTGGTGATCACTTCTGACTTGTCAAAACGCACAGTCTTGCTGAGCCAGCCGTTGGCGTCATAGTAGTTCTTCTCTTCCTGGCCAAGCTGGTTGCGAGTCACGGCGACTCGGTTGTTGCTGTCATATATGCTGACAGGGCCTTTGACTTGAAATGCCCTGCCGTCGGCATACCTCGTGTCCTTGAGCCAGGTATATGTATTGCCAAAGACATCATAGGTGAATTGGCGCTTGACCGAATCCTGACCCCCGCTGGTGGAACCCGTCATGGTGCGTGACTTGATGGTGGACTGAGGACCGTACTCAATATCTGTCTTTTCAAGCGCGACTTCATTCCCGGAAGTCTTGGGCCGCTGAATCAGAACCGTGCTGATCGGTCTCTTATTGCCATCGTAGGCAGTATTGGTCTCGAGGAGGTATGTCGTCAGCTCATCACTAGAGTCTGGATAGGTGACGACTTGGGTCTCATCGGAGCGTCCATTGAGTTGAGTAAGCGAGCGGACCTCGCCGTTCAGCTTTTTGGTGATTCTGACGTTGACGTCGTCATATTCTGAGCTCAGGACGTTGTTTCTCGCATCGGTTACCGTCAGTGTGCGGGACAAGGCGTCGTAGGTGTGTTTTGTCACAAGACCCAGGTTATCCGTCGACTCACGGACTCGTGAGAGGAAGTCGTAAGTCTGGCGCATCAACAGCCTGTTGGCGTCTGACGAGGTGGACTGCGTCGGATCCCCGTTGTCGAGGATCTCGGATTCACGGCCCAGGACGTCGTACTTCGTAAGCTTGACGTAGCCCATGGGCGACTTCACGCTCTCCGAGCCGCCGTTTGGCCCGACCGTGTAAGTGTTTGTGGTGACGTGACCCAGGGCGTCAGTGTGCTTGACCAGCCTGCAGATGTTGTCGTACTCGAACGTCTCGGTCTGCCCCAGGGGCAAGGCCTTGCTCGTCATGGGTCCTGCGTACTTGCGCATGTCGTATTTGATGACGGTGGCATTTCTGTCAGCATCGTACGATGTCTGAGTGAGTGTGCCGTTGCCAAACGAGTACGAGATCCTGTTCGTCACCGTGCTAACGCTTCCGTCAGGCACTGGCGCGTCCGGGGCCCAGGCAAGGGTATCAACGATGGCCCTGCCCTGGGTGTCATACTCATACGAGTGCTTGGTCCATGGCTTGAGCGGCTGGCCAGCACCGGGGAGGAAGAAGGCCGTCGTGGAAGCCACAGCCTTTCCGTCATCGGTTGGTATGTTGACTGTCTGGTCCTCGGACTTCGTGATCTCATCTCTATGGACAGACATGGCCACAAGCTGAATGTTGCAAGAGGTTGTGACATATTGATTCGTCGTTGTCGTCTGCTTGACGTAGCCCCTTCCAGGGACGTCCAGCTCCGTGGTGGTCTCCGTCACGTTGCCATACTCATTGTATTCAGCACTAGAACGTGTGAGGGCATGCCAGCTTGGTTCTCCCGCAGGGTTTGTGTTGTTGAAGACTTCCGTAATCTTTGGATAATTGTACGCGGTGGTTCTCGCTTGCTCGTCGATCGGAATGTCATATTCATAGGTAGTCTGATAGGCTTCCACGAACTCGCCTTGACTGTTGAGATCATACTTGATCTGTCGAACAGGGAGGTGGTAGTTGTTGAAATACGTGGTGGTCCTGGAAGCCCCCCTGTCGTCCTCGCCGTCAAGGTATCTGGTTTTGGTGACGTCGTACCTTCTCAACATTAGCAAACAGGTTATCAACAGTGGGACTCATTTTGTCCTTACGTATAGGACAACGCCTTCCCATCTCCATCCATCAGGGTGTCGGTAGCTCCGGCCATTTTCAGGCCAATGGCTGCACCGGTATAGGTGTTGCCGCCGGTAAACCCTCCCAGATCGTAAGACGTGTGGCTGTACATGCTGTCATTGGAGTCAAATTGGTAATGGTCATTGACCTTAGGCATGTATTGGCTGGACTCGTTCGCGTCCAAGTATTCAGCCGTGCCCCAGTCGTATCTTGATGAAAGACCAGTTGGGTATGTGATTGTCGATAGGACCTTCCAGCTGTCGTTGCCGACGAAGGGCACATAATCGAAGAGCGTGGTAAGATTCGCAGGGTCCTGGATGCTAAGGATACCATCCTCTGAGAAGGCGACTGTCGTGTATGTTCCGTCTGGGAGAGTGATTCTCCACTCTTGGGCATCCTGGTACTCGAACTTGATTTGCTGTCCCCACGAGTCTTGGACGTAGTCCAGGAGCACCATCTGTTCACCAACGCCGGCATCCGATCCTTGTAGATAACTGTAGTAGATGAAATTGCCATAGATGTCCGAGTTCTGCAAGGGCTTCCCATCTACATCGAAGTATATCTTGGACCCGTCAACCTGGTTGAGCTGATAGCCGTACTGACCAGGGAGTCCCGATGGTAGGTCCTGGGGAGGTACAACCTGTTCGAATTTGATGCCATGGTTGTTCAAGTACTTCAGGCCAGAGGCATAGCCAGTCGCATCTGACCATTCGTAATCGATGGCATAGGTACGTCCGTTCGCAGTAAGGCTCTTGCCGTTCAGGACATAGGGAAGATCGAGACTCCAATTGGGTGGCAGGCCAAAGGTCCCTGATGTGCCGAAGTTGTAACTTGCATTCAGACTCAAGTCAATGCTGGTCCTGACGCCACGAAGCTGTACTAGCTGTGCCTTGTAATTCAATGATCCTGTGTTAGGATTCACGGATTCGTTTTCCTGAGGCACAATGTGGCTGAAGGCCTGTGAGCCCTGGTATTGCCCTGCGTTATCCATGATGTTTTGGTGATGCCAGTGATGGATGAGGCCTTGGAAAGCTGGGGATCAGACGTGACAGAAAGTCAAGCTTTAGAAGAAGACTGAGGACAGGAGTTTGATGGCGAGCCGACGGTCGACTTGGAGCGAAGTTGCTTTGTTTTATCATGAGAACCTTCACAGCTAAAAGGCCCACGAGAAGCCCTCTGCCGCATCGCAGCCCAAAGCCTTTGCGGTGTTACAGCCCATGATAAACCTCTGCCGTATCTGAGCCCATGAGAAGCCTCTGCTGTATCGCAGCCCAAAGCCTCTGCCGCATCTCAGCTGGAATGTGTCAGTGTCCATGCTAGTGTCTTAGTCTTGGTATACTGTGTGATAACTTTGTGGTGTGTCTGAAAGGCCCGTGGCTGGCCTCAATGTGACCCTTCTCGCCGAGTCATACCGCCGGGTAGATAGTGGTTGGGCAGGAGTAGTAATGGACAGGGATATGTTTTCTCTTTCCATTCACACGCAGCAGATAGTTCGTCTCTCCGGTTGCTTGACTCTTTTCACGTGTGCGTAATACTGCATGCCAGCTCTCGAAATTGGGGTACTGAAGGGGACAAGATCAGAAATCAAAGCCAGCTGGAAAGGCCCAGCTGGCTCGGATTAAAGCCGACTTCAATAGCGCCAGCCAGGACGCCACTTCGAGTCAGAGGTCTCTGCCGTTTCACAACTCACAAGAATTCCCTAACAGGTCACGTCCGTCAAGGTGCTTTACGCAATACTACCTCGGTATCAAAGGCAGCCACAAGACAGCCAGCCACATGCATAATTGATAGCCGCCGGAGTTCATGTTGTGCCACTTTTCTGAGACCTGTCTTTGGTTGACAGTTGAAAGGATCAACATCTCATTCCAGGTTTAGCCAAGCCCCTTACTAATCTGGCTGGTGTGGGCAGCTGAAGAAATCAGAACTAGTTATGAACTCGGCTGAAGTACTTGGAGTAGCTGAGGCAGCCTTGGAGTAATTTTTGGCCAGACAGGCCCTGTTGAAATAATCAGCAATAGAATGGAGACATAGCATGTCTGAATCACGGCCTAGAGGTGGGGCGACACCCTAAATAGGTATAATACTTAATACTTGGTAAACAAGCTAGGCTAATTTCAACATGCTACCAGTATCGCTTGACATGCCATGTTAGCCCCCTTATTTATGTCGGAATCTCATTGTATTATAAGAGCCTCTTCCAGGAGAACTTAAGGGAACCAAGCTCACCACTTCAGACTCCGGGCTTTATCGACCTCTCCATCTCCCAGAGCCTTTCCGCTGTGGAATTCCGTGACCTTCACTCAATTTACTTCTTACTCACTTTGCAAAATGCGGGCTGGAATTGATCGCTTTGCCATTGTCGTTGCCGCCCTCGCAGGCTTCGGAGCCGCGGAGAAAGGGGGTTAGTTCGATGCCCTCTTGGACCCTTGAAACTGCTGAGATCACTGACGCCTCTGTACAGCTGCTACTGTTTACGGATGTGTCTGGCACAACAGCAAGCCCGTCAAAAGCTACGTTGTTGACTGGTACCCCGGAAGCTCAAGCGACAAGTGCATGCGGCTTACTGGTTCCGCTTCATCCATGACTGTCACGAATCAGGGGCTGACCTGCCAAACCGTGGGCAAGGTTGCCGTCGACTCCAGCTGGACATGCTACGTCCGCGAAAGCTGGTGGGGGATGTCATACACGTCCACCGTCGCCTACTCAGGCTCGACCAACAGCCGGTGGACTACAGGGCCAGCCAACTCGGACATCACACTCCATGATCAGAGTCCTGGCACCAGCGTCTGCGCCAGCGAGTCGCATTGTACGGGTACTTTCGTCGAGTGGGACAACGATACAAGTGCTAGTCTTCGCGTGAGTAAACCTTCTTTGATGTCGGCCTCAAGTTGCCTCTGCCCGGCTAATCCATATTCCACAGATTGTATTTCAACCGGGCAAGGTTGGAGATCCTGGCAAGGAAAAGCCTTCCCGTGCTGAGGTGGATATGGTGGAAGATGAAGGAGGGCTCAAGATGGTTGTGCAGGGAGCGGAGTTCGAGATCTAGCCTGTGTGGCCCAGTATCGATGAGTGATATGGACACTGACGAAGGTGCAAGGATTGTTTCAGGACAAGCTGAGTAACAGAATAGGAGTGTCCGCTGTTTTCTCGTTCTTTTTTCCCCAAATTGGTTAGATTAGTTATTGCTTGAAGAATGTTAAGCTCGTACAAATACCAAGTGGGAAGCCCCTGTGGGGGCCCTGGGAGCTATTCGTCTAATTACTATGACTTAAATAGGCGTGGAGGGTGTTTGCCGGAGGAGCGAGCCGAGCGAGTGACGAAGGCAACCCCCTCCACGCCAGGTACATCCGCGTACCTAGAGGAAGGACCTTTGCATGCCAGACGAAGGGCTCCCGCGAGGGCCCTTTAAGCGCCCAGAGGAAGGCCCTTCACAAACCTAGAGGAAGGCCCCTCCGCGTCCCAGACGGAGGGCTTCCGCGAGGGCCCTTTGCGTGCCCAGAGGGAGGGCCCACATCCAGGGGGTTTTTCTTAGCATTTACACCAACCAATCAGCATGTAAATATTATGTGGACTATGATTGGTAGAGTTTTGTGAACCATCTTGGCGTGTGGTGTGTGTTGTGTCAAGATCCCGTTCATAGACTATTCTGGACGAATAGCACAAGCCTGAATTCTTCAAGGCATATGCAGATGCACAGTTCTCCACACTTGTCAGAACAACTGCCACCGGTACAACTGTATCACATGAACCAACAGAGTTAGCAATGGTAGACTCCACAGTGAGCCAGCCGGCTTCCTAGAGTGCAGAGTTTAGGGTTCGACCCCGGGTCCGCCGCGCTCGTCTCAAACACCTTGCTTGCTGACAACAGGGGCCTTGGAGGATCAACGCTATACTGGCTGGGCATAGGCTCGTCGGCGAGCCCGGCGGAGGGGATCTTCATGTCAGGGCCCAGTCAATATAGCGGCCCGCCAGGGTATTTGGCCGAAGCCATCACTTCTGAATCTGTTGGGTTCTCCCAGTGTGGTACAGCTGTACTAGCGGCACATCTAGTTATTCTGAGACTACCACAGTGTCTACGTGGCACTAATGGCAGGTGAGGTAGGGTCACAGCTGAAGACCTATCTCTGGTAGAGACACGGCACAGGCTTTCCGTGGGCTGGAATATAATAGATGCTTTTCATGAGCTGAACCTCTGAATACGGCAGAGGCTTGTCATGAGCTGAAAACAGCAGAGGCTTTTCGTGGGCTGATGGGTTCAATGGTCTCAACTGTCCCTTCTCTGATGTGTCTCGCCATTGGTCTGTTTACTTACCTAGGTATTTTACGAATTTAGCGTCTTGTTGCCTTGTGGAGATGCGCGTGGTCACATTACTGTATCAGGGCGGTGGCTTACCTGAAAACTCCCAATCCGGCGTCTCAGGCAGGTAAAATGCCATCTAGCTCAATCTGGTGATTACTGTCAACCCACTTCATGCAGATACATGAGGCAGTGATCTGCATTCTTAGCCTTCAGCTGATCGAAGGCATTCAATATGTCCGTGCGGTGTAACAATTGTCAGCGATGCCTCACAATTGTGACAGAGCTACAACGAAGTATTAAAAAAATAATTAAAAAAAAGACTTGTACTGAAGATGACCTAAAGACATCTAGGCCAAGATTTTCAGAATGACATTCTGACCAAAGGCATAATTGCGGATTCAAGATCTACGACTTTCTTTGATCCGTTTCAACCCAGACAGACCGCTATACACTTCCCTTCATTCTCATTCTCATACTTTGCAATCAACATGGCTTCTTACGATGCAGAACCTGCTGGTGGCGAAGGAGACCTCAATGACTTCTCCTGCTATATTACCATCAACAATCTTTCAGATCAAGATTTTCTTCTCAGCGACTATGGGATCAACGACGGATATGGCGTGTGGCCTGATGGCATGCCTCTGAACACAATCTATGCTCATACAGATCCGCAGATACAACTCAAGGACCCGAAGAGTAGGTGCACTGCACAGCGAGTCTCATAAAATAAATCCGCTGACTCGGCACTATAGTCGTCGGCGGCTCAGATGGCTGGGTAGAGTATGAGGTTCCGATTGGAGACTCATCTCCGACGTTCAGACTGGAGTTCGCTGATCCGGAATCGCCTTGGTCCAAGAATTACCTGAAGGCAACGAGTACTAACGACGACGTAATTCACCTTACCGTAAAGCCATATAAAACCTCAGGTCACCCTTTCTATGGTATAACACCCCAGTACATGTTCCTTGAGTAATATGCTTACATAGTGCAGGGCAAGTCGATGTCAAAGTGACAGTGCCGAAGAGCACTAGCATGGGGTATCGACGTCCTCTTCTGACCGGCACCCATAAGAACATCGCCAACATCAAATACCCCCCGGCGAAAGACTCCTTCCAGGCCAAGTATGATATCGGATTTAAGAGTGATTTACCAATCGCCAACAAGCAGCCCGTGCATGAGACCATCGTCATCGCTGCCTTTATTCAGTCCAAGAAGCCATTTCCGAAAGGCCTCACCTATCACAACCTCGACGACAGACAATGGGAATATTTTCGCGGCCTTGTGTGGAATGATGACCCATCGTGCTACCTGTTCGATGATTACACCCAAAAGAACCACAAGTTCAGTACCGGCATTAAATGGTACAACGATTTCGAAAGCGGACCTCCCTCATGCATGATTCGACGCTCTCACTTCGGTGACCTCCAGTTCCTCCACGCCATGGGCGCCAACGGCGGCGAAGAGCCAGCAGAGACTCAGAGGAAGCTGCTCAAGTGGATCGAAGTCATGTACAAGCTCGCCTGCGGGAACCAGGGAGTGTCTGATACGGACCAACTGAGACAGACCTTGGGGGAGTGGTTCAACGCCGACACCACGCCCACAGACCAAGAAACCATGCGTGGTCTCATCTTGGCTAGCACGCCCAGTTATAATCAGACAAACATCCAATGGCGAGCCCTCGGCGTCTGCCTGCACATCATCTCGGACTCCTATGCGGTCGGACATACCCAGCGCCGGCTCAGGAACCCCGACTCCTACCAGGGCCGTAACAGCAAGGGCTACATGGTCTTCAAGCCCGGCACGTGGGGCGACTGGGGCGCCGTCATCAACTTCCACTGCTATGACGGACAGAACAAGGATAGGCACTCGCACTATGACGGCCTCGAAGGTGTGTCGCTGCCCGTGCCCAAGGACCTGGGCTCATTCAACCCCATCATCGGGGCCCGGAATGCCATTGAAGATTGCAAGGAGCTCATCAACTTCTGGGCGGATGCGGTGAGGTGGGAGGACGGCGTCGAGACGTTCCTGAAGACCAAGGTCTTTGCTATCGACAAGGACGCAGGCCCCTCGAACAGCCAGGTCGACGAGGCCGGGCCGGTATCGTTGTCTTGTCGCTCCTCTGCTGGCGGGGACATGGACTCGTCGTACCGGGCCGGGCTCCGGCGCAAGCTGGCCAGCCTGGAGACTGGTGCATCTGCCGGAGGCACGAGTGTTTTGGCCAACATGTGTCACCGCCCTGTGTGGAGGGCCATCCTGTTCACCTTTTCTATACTGTCTCTTGCTGTCATTTTCACCTTTGTTGGTATTCACGTTCATGGGCTTATGTAACAAGTTGGGTTCATCTTCTCCAATGCAGTTACAAGTGTGTATGTCCTTAAAGTTGTTAGCAGGCTCTATCTCCCCTTTCCTCCTCGACATCGTATTGTGCCGGAGTGCTTATGCCGCCTGTTCGCCGTGACTTCAGCGATAGCCAAGTAGACGAAATTCCCCGTCCGAGGACTGCATTATAAAGATTTTGAAGTGATCTGGCAAATCTCACCCTAATCCGGGGCAGTCATATCAATGCAATCCTCGAATGCCTGCCCTCTGCCCCGCGCTGCTTGGGGTGCAAGCCTGGGCTCGTCCCAATCCACGGGACTTCCATCTCCAATATGATCCTTGTCTCACTCAAGACTTTTGGAGGAATGTCAAAATTCCATACTTAATCTCATACGCTGTTGACAGCTCGGATGGGTCATGAGCAAAAGTTCCAGATACTGGTGTTGTATTCTCTTCTTTGATTGGGTTGCCGGCGGCGAGTATGACACCAGGGTCACGCCTGGACTTCAATATAGAGCCCAGCTATACCGAACTGCAATCCTGCCCACTTGCCTTCTTGGATTCGAGCTACCAGGACTATTTAGACTTTAGGGTGAAAGAAAATCGAACTGGATATGGTCTCAACTGCCAGAACAGATGAGAGAGGCGAGACGGTATATTACCACGCACTATTCTCCGCATGCTTTCGCCATCGAGACGCATATCCATACCTCCCAGGCATAATAAGTACTAATGAATTCTTTTTTAACATTTCTAAATCTCTCATTAAGACATTCCCAACCATTGTCGTGCCTCATCGGCGCCATGTACGGACAACGCTGTACGCCATCAATTCGATCCGCTGGCCTGTGAAGCCACGGCTAACGGGGACAAGAGAGGAAAGGTGGAAAGACTGATTTATAGGCAGTCTAAACACAAATTAAACTGATATATCACGGCGGTTAAGAATATACAAGCCAGTGTTGACGGGAAACCCGAGCAGAATAGCAACCATATTAAGCCTACCACACCACTAAGCGATACCCCTTCCTCATATGAAAGCCGGTGAGCCGTCCGACTCCCCCTTCACCACAGACTCTCCAGACCGCGGCAAGCTCTTGCGCCTGATCTCACCCGCCGCCGCCGCCGCCGCCGCCGCCCCACCGCCAGAAAAGAAGCCGGCCCGCGCGGCCCCGGCGGCCCACTCGTGGGCGTCGCCATCTCGCTGGCCGTGTCGTAGCCGCCCTGGTCGCACCCGAGGCCGGGGACGGGATGACGGGGCTCTCGATGCGCAGCTGCCCTCGACGGGGCTCCGGGCTGACCTGGTGCACGACCCAGTTCCTCGAGTCCCTGACGCTGCTGAAGGTCTGCACCGTCTGGGCGTCCTGGCCGTGACGGGCCGGTCCGTGTTGCTGGACGACGAGGCGCCCGACGAGAGCCGCGCCTGCGTCGTGGCCCACGACGTCGCCGCCGCCGGCGCCGCCGGCCTCGCCGACGCCCTCGAGGGGTGGTGGCGGAACGGGGACCCGCTGACGAGGCCCTCGTAGTCGGCGATCCCGAGGCCCATGTAGGACCCCCGCGGGGACGTGGCGCCGGAGGGGGCGTGGGGCGGCGTCGTGTCGGCACGCGCGCCGGAGCGGCGGCGGCGGACCACCGTCCCTGGCTCGCTGCGGCTCATCCTCCTGCCGCCGCCGTGGCTGCCGCTGCTGCCGCTGCTGCCGAGGGTCCCGTTCATCCTCGACTGCCTCCTCCTGTGGCTCTCGCTGTTGAGCGCGACCGGCGCTGTGTTGGTGTTGTGTGGTTGGTTGTGGGTGTATGCTCTCACCTTACACGTGTCCCCGCCGAAATGATTATACCTGGCAAAGTCCCCGCTGGGCGTTGTGTGTTGTGGTGTGTGTGGTGTGCTGGTGTGTGACGGTGGTGGTGTGTTTGGTCCTTGCATTGAGGTTTCGCTGCACGGCGGCGCTGGCCAGGCTCGCGCGCTTGGCGAGGCGGTGGCCTTGCCGGCGAACCTGCGCGTGACCTGAGGTGTCGCGAGGAGAAGCTGAGAAGACCTGCGCTTGCGTGCCGGAGGGCGGGGTGCTCCCGCATCCTCGGCTCGCCCGCCGGCGCCGCGCCCGGCCCGTCTTCTCGACGATGAGCTCCGAGTCGCTGCGGCCGGCCGGCGTGGCGTCCCGGCTCATCCAGATGTCGCTGGGCACCCTGGCTGGGTTCCTCGGCGGGGGGCCGCGGTCCACCGGGGTGGAGGGGAAGGGGTAGTACTGGCCGCTGTTCCGGGGGGCCCTCCTCGCCGCGGACCCGCCATATGTCGCATCCGGCGACTGGGGGAGTGGGCTGCGCCGCCCCGCCTCCAGGGAGGGGATGCTGACCTCTAACTCGCTGCGGAAGGAGTTCTGGCGGCTCTGGCGCAGGGTGATGGAGGGCGGGTGGTCCGGCATGCTGAACCCGCGGCCGGCGTCCTCGTCGGGGGAGTCGTCCGCGGTCCCGGTGTTTCCTCGCTTCAGGCGGGGGATGGGGAAGTTGCGGAGGGGCGCCATCAGGTCGCGATATTTGCTCGGTAGCGCATCCTGGGTGGGCGCGTCGTGGACAATAATTGGCAGGGCGGGAGCCGGTGCTTCGGGGACAGGGGAGCCGGTGTACTCGGACCGGAGATTGCTGGGCTTCCGCGGCTTGGACTTCTCGGCCGGCGGGCTCGTGATGCCGACAGATTGGTGTCCGCCCAGGTCGAACCGCGGGGACTCGGGGTCGTAGCCGAGGGTGTGTACGTAGCTGGCGGGCTCCGGGCCGCAGCTGTCTTTCCCCTCGAGCGGAGAGCGAGAGAGACGTCTCTGGCGTCGGCGGTACCAGCAGAAGCAGAAGCATATACCAAAGAGAAGTCCCACTATTACGGGGACAAGCACTGCGATCAGGACCACGTTTGGCTTCGTGTTATTTGCCGATGCGTGTCCAGGCGTGGCGGCGCTGGACGATGTGGCGGCTGATGAGGCGGAGGCCGTTGAGGATGCTGGGTTTGTCTCCCTACTGGAAGCTGGTGTCGTCTCCAAGGTAGACGTTACCTGGATGGTTAGCCTCCGTGACTGCGCCGTCTCGTCCCTCTTCAGAAGGTCCTTTGCCCTGGCGCTGAAGACAACTTCAATGACTGAGCTCGGTGCTGATATTGGCACGTCTCCTGTCAATACCAGATCTGATGCGTCGAATTGGATCCATGGTGTTGGCGGCTGGATGTCTGTTGTGATCTCGGACCCAGAAGGGTCGGTCAGGAACGGCTTCAGGTCAAAGTCCAGGCGATCGCCCGTCTCGAGGTCGATGGTCGGGAAGATGCCGTGGAAAACACCACCAATATCCGCCGCAACTTGGACATCAAACGTGATGTTGAGCCTGTCTAAAAATTCGTCCTCGAGGGTGACAGAGAATGAAGATGAGTGCGCAGTGTCAGGGGGCGTGCCAGCGATAGCCCACGAGGCAGGGTCGAAAACAAGCCACGACGGCATGTTCTCGGCTGTGACCCTGAGAACATTGCTAACGGTGGCTACGGGCTGGCCATCAATCTGGACGCTCCCAAGCAGCCCGGTATAAGAGATAGGCACCCCAACGGTAGCATTGAGGGTGATCCTCGGCTGGGTTGCCGTCAGGGCGTGGCTGCCGACGACGATGGAGAAGGAGACCGAGGAGGCAGAAAACCCCGCGACATCCGACGCGATGAGCTTGATGGAGAAGGTTTGTGGCGGCTCTATCAGAGAGGCAAAAGGTGGCGTGGTCCCGGAAAACGCCAAGGTGCCTTGGTTAAAGGCGACCCACGCCGGCAGGGGGCTGCTGTCGCTGGTGACGGCGTAGTAGTAGAGGCTCCGATTCTTTGTGTCGATGAAGGTGTCCGGCGCAAAAGAGAAGACAAAGCTCCTCTCTGGGTACAACAGGATGGACGAGGGCTCGGAGTAGGCGCCGAACTTCTGTATCTGGTCGGAGAGGGGCACCTGGACGGCGGGCCCAGGGCTTCGGGAGACCACCAGAGTCGCAGAGACAGGCGTCGAGCCGATGGAGTCTGTTGCCACGAGAGTTATGGGAACCCCGACCACGGTGCCCGGCGCAATATTGGCATCGTGAGGGGTCCCATACAGCGTCCGGCTCTGGCTGTCGATGGATAGCCAGGAGGGCGGGTCCTCGAGGGTGTAAACAAGCGGCGACCCGGAGGACGAGGTGAAGGTCTCGGACGAGAAGACATATTCGAACGGCTGTGATATCCTCGCAACCGGCGGGACCTGGGAGTTGATGGGGAACGAGACGGTGGGCGCGGCGCTGACGCGGATGGCGGCGAGTGAGGCGATAAGGAGGAGCGACCTCCTGCCGGGTGGATGCATTGTCTGAAGTGTCACAGCGGTTCTAGGCTGTTGGGCGCCGAGTTCATGAGGTCACAGACAGCACGACGGCGCGGAGACAGGACAGACGGGATTGCCAGCAAGGACGGGGGAAAAGCCATGGAAGAGAAGGATGGCACAAGACCATGGCCTACCAGAAGACATGATGGGAGACATGGCCAAAGACATGTCGAGGCCAAGCAGGCTCATCCCTTGAGGCTCTTGAGGGCTGGCGTCCTGGGCAGGGCACGACGAGACCCAACCCCCTGGGGGCATCTTTGACATCCGCCCGTCGGCTGGGATGGACCGGTGGGCGGGCAGAGGAAGAGAAGGGCATACACGGTCAGGCCAGGAGGTCGGGACTAGAAGGCTGTAGTTGAGAGTCAACATTCCAGCGGACGGTTGACTACGTCTAAGCTGGGTAGGATGAGGGAGGATCCGAGGGGCAAAGACACGGAGAAAGGGAGGGCATTGATTCATCAGCACAGCGCTGCTCCCTCGGAAACTGCCCAGGTATGGGCTTGGAGAATTAATTCATCTTTTTTGTGAGTCTCAGTAATTATATATTGGGTCTGGGGAATAATGAAGATAAATTTGCCATGTTGAGAGTATGTGAATTGTCTTGAGCGGCCGTCGACGATGTTGGAGATGTGCGGGTTGGCGTTGGGACAAAAGGGGGAAGGGTTGGGGGAGGGTAAGGGTTAGCATATACATGTGAGGCGACACAAAAGAGAAAGAAAAAGGAATAAGAAAAAGAAAAAGGAATAAGAAAAAGAAAAAGGAATAAGAAAAAAAAAGAAAAGAAAAGAAAAGAAAAGGTAGATAAAGATGACAGCAGTCACCAATGCTTGAAAAGACCGTCCGGCACTGCTGCTGTTCTCGTGTGCATTTGGATGGCTTGGTCCCAACCAACCAACCATTGGCAATAGGCGATTCGTGATGGCGCCAACGACATCGGCGCGGCGTCATGGAGCACCGCCCTGGCGCCAAAGAGCAAAGGAGAAGAAAAGGAAAGCAAAGCCAGCAAACAACAGCCAACTTGCCACCGCACAAGGGCTCCTGGCAAGTGTCTCCACCCCGCCCGCCCTCGGCCGTTTACTGTGTATTATTAATCGCGGCCGTATCGCCATATTGTTGTGTATTGTTGTGGTGGTTGTTGTTGCTGTGCATCGTGGGCATGTAATCGTGGCGTGTCGCACAGCTCGCTCGACCCAGCTCGGGTCAAGTCGTCGTCGTCAAGCCCGCCCAGGCCCCCCGTTTTGAGCTTATCGCCAGCCACGGTATCGGCGTCGGCATCACTATCTATCGCCTCCTAGCCTTCCTCACCGCCCTGCAGCTGCCCTCATCCTGCCGTGTACTGTCCACAACTTCCTTCGACACAGCCCTCTTCGTTGTGTGTCTCGTCTCTCACCACCCACCTCAAGTTCTCAAATCTCACCTCTCACCTCCTACGCCTTAACACCCCACTCTCTCTGATCTCGCCATCTCGGGCCTCCTACCACCAAGCCAGCCGGAGAACTTGCAGCACCACCACGATGAGGCTCTCCCGTTCGTCCTCGCCAGAGCTGGACCCATCCGCCCTTGGCGTCGACTTTGCGCCCCTCCCGGAATACAAGCCCGCAGGCGACACGACCCTGGACTTTGGCGGCCTGTTGCAGACGCCCCTGAAAGTGCACGAAGACCTGGCCTCAGGATGTGGCGGCCAGACATGGCCGGCGGGGGTGGTGCTGGCCAGGCATATGCTGCGATACCACCGGGACGAGCTCCGAGATGCTCGCATGTGAGTCTCGCTGCACCCTGCACCCTGCCTTGCCCTGCCTTGCCCTGCCTTGCCCTGCCTTGCCTTGCCTTGCCTTGCCTTGCCTTGCCTTGGCCCTGCCATGTGTGTCCCCCCACACTCCCAGCCCAGCCAGCCCAGCCCTGCCCCGTCCTACCTCATCATCCTCCAATCCACTGGCCTGCGTGGCCCCATCTATGCTGTACGTCGGGCGGTGCGTGCCATGCCGTCGCGCATTGGCCGTGTTGTGCAGGGTGGTGGCCCGGGTGTCACGTGTGGGTAGGTGATGGTGGTGGGCGAGGGAGGCACAGCTGGCAACAAGAGACAAAGGACGACAGGGAGAGAGTCAGAGACAGACAGAGAGAGGAGGGCTGACATGGGAACTGGTGCTACCAGATTGGAGATCGGAGCCGGTGGAGGTCTCGTTGGCTTGGCGGTAGCAAAGGGGTGCACCCTCAGCCAGCCTCTCCACATTACCGACCAGTCGGAGATGCTGAGCCTGATGGGCCACAACGTCGTCCTCAATAACGCCAGCGGCCGTGTCAAGCCCATGGTCCTAAACTGGTGCGTGCACGCCTGCCCAATCCCTCGGACATGCGAGGCCATCTGTCTATCGGCTACGCTGGCCGCATGCAGTGTCACCTCCTCGTGCCCTACCGTGTCCTCGTGCCCGGCTCCTCAAGTCGTCAGGTCACGCGTGGCTAACCCTCACGGCAACTCTCCCAAACAGGGGCGAGCCATTGCCCTCGGAGACGATAGACTTCAAGCCCGACGTCGTCCTGGCTGCCGACTGTGTCTACTACGAGCCCGCCTTCCCGCTCCTCCTGCAGACCCTAAAGGACCTCCTGGCGCTTTGTCCCTCCGCCACGGTCTACTTCTGTTTCATGAAGAGACGGCGCGCCGACATGCAGTTTCTGAAGAAGGCCAAAAGGTCATTTGTCGTGACGGAGGTCCCTGATGAGGACCGCCCCGTGTTCAGCAGGCAGGGCCTCTTCCTGTACACGTTTACCAGCAAAAACAAACCAGCAACATCGTCTTGAGTCCCAACTGGCACCGCCGATATTGTGCTGCTCCGGACCAACCGTGCACCCAGCGAGTGACCTCTTGCGCCAGCTTGATAGTTATTGATACCCACGTAGACGAGGGGCCACTGCCCCGGGGGTACGGCTGCCAGCTTCCTGCGCGTGCAAAGAACCGCAACAAGACTGGGCTGACCATCTGCTATTGCTGCATCCCGGTTGGCCGCGCTGCCAGGTGAGGCCGAAGATAACCCCGCAGGCGACCAAGGAACTTGCAGATTTTTCAGAACTGCGCGAATTTTGAAGCCCTTCGGTCACGATGAGAGAACACCTGCCGCGGGGTGATCGCCTCGCCAATAGTGTACGAGCTTTTGCCCACCGTAAGATGCCCATGCTGCCTCGGATGCATCCCCGACGATCTTGCTGCGGGACGATGGATTCTGCTGTGCAACTTTCTGTCCCGCCTTGCCTGGGCGCTGGCTGTCCGGGTGGCGTTCAACCATGTACGGAGTATAGAGCGTGCATATGCAAGAGGTAATAGAAATCAGAGTTTGGAGGCCCTAGAAAATCGCCTCCCCCTCCATCCTCGGCATCATCCATCCATCCATCCCACCGCGGGCGCCTGCGGCAGTTTCCAATGCAGCCGAAACCACTGCGTGCCATTCAGACGCCGTCTTGCCAGCATTGCCAATCCCAAGCGCCAACGGGAATGGTCTCCTCTGTGACGGCATATGCAGTGCGCAAGGAGGTCCAGGACCCAACCAAGGTTTGCGCCAAAGCACGAAATCAACGCAAGATGCCCAATGAGACGGCGCCACCCACGGGCCGAGGGCCATTAACGTGCCAGGGGTACACAGATGGGGCCACCAACCTCGAACCGCCTGGATCCCCAGCGCCTGCGGCAAACCTTGGGAGTTGGAACCCTCCCTCCTCCCTCACACTGTGCGACGTGCGCAGTAAAACTCCATGGGTAAACACCATAAAAGCAGTGCACTACGACGACTTGCGCAACATCGTCAAGCCGCCTCCATGACGCAGAGATGCTGGTGTGCTCCGAGTCCATCAGGGCCGAGACCTCCGCAGCGTCTCCACGCTTGCTGCGTGCAGCAGGCCTGGGGCGAGCCAGGGCACGGCAAAGTCCCGCAAAAAGAAAAAGAAAAGAAAAGAGATCTCTCGTTATCCCAACCCTGATTCCAACCTTGCTGGTCAAGAAGGGGCGGCCGGCGCGTGGATCCGGGATCAGGGACCCAGGCCAGCGACGATCCCTCCCCCAGTTGGGGAGCCACAGCATTGCTGGCCGGGCTTGCTCTCTATTATGCAATGCCATATTCCGGCCTGCTGTTCGAGACTGGCTGCTCCAAGGAACAAGCGTACGGGGTCGGAGAAAAAGCATCACGCAAGGCCAAGGCCAGCTGGCGGGGAATTGGCTATGGCTCACGGCAAAGACTATACTGCTACCGGATGGCCTGACAGCCACCACCAAAGCCACGGCCAGAACCACAAAGGGCTGCGGGGCCGCAGCTGATGAGAAGGACCAGCCTGTCCGAGCTTGTTGCTGTTGTGATTCGATTCGGTTCCCCGGTCTCACCAGTCGCCCGCCGGCCCCCCCCCCCTGCAGCCACCACACCCACATGTGCTAACGCACGCCCACTTTTGGGGTTGGACGTAAAGAATACGACCTCTTGGGTTACGTGTGCCTGAACATCGGCAGGGGTCTTGACCCTGTGCCTTGCAGCTGGAAGGATGACCCGGGCTGGTCTCTTGGTGTGCCCAGAAGCCAACGTCGCGACGCCAGTGGTCAGTTTGATTCCTGACAGAAATCCTCGCCCCGGCATTACCCCTTGTCGGGAGTCCGCCAAACCTAGTGGTTTTTTTTTTTTTTTTTTTTTTGGTTGGCCCTCCCCCCTGAATGGTGAGTAACGAGCCGTTCTGCCATTCGGGTATTCTGGTGTTGTGGTGCGCCGACCGTGCGTTCATCTGTTTTTCCCTCTGTGTTGTTTCAAGCCTGTCCAGTTGCTGCCGCCGCGGGACGACGGGATAATTCTGGGCCACTCATGATGACAACGAAGAAGACAACGTCAAGGCCTCCCGCACGGGTCTAAGCCCGTCTTTGATTGCTGGGTATTGCTGTGGGGCACGCTTGCCATGTGGAAAGGCCAGGCATTCCTTTTCCCTGCCTCGGTACCTACACTACCTAGGTACTTACACTAGCACATTCAACGTTCTGTTCCTGTTCCTGTTCCTGTTCTGGGTCATGTTGTGGGCCCTCCTAGCCGTCTTCCCTTTTTCGTGTTGTTTTTGTTCCCCTCTCGTAGCCGACGCCCCCGGTCTGCCGTTTCTTCCGGGGCCAACAGCTGGTTTATTAGTGTACACTACTACGTATGTACACTACGCCTCAGCCCCGAAGGTGGACATGGCCAGAAGGCCTAGGTTGGCTTACTAGTCAGCCACATATCATTTCATAGATATATCCCACCCCCCAATCGCTCCCTCCCGGCACAGTCCTCCTTCTGGCTCTTCCCTCACCACGCTCACAAGACGCCTGTTTGCTGCCCACTTGCTCAAGAGGCCTTGTCCTTTGTTCATTCCTTCATTCCACCGAGCAGTGCTCACGTTCAGTTTTTGACGAGAAACACACATTCTCATCATCCACGGTCCTACCAACCACACTTTGGCAAAAAAAGAAAGCGCAAGACATTTCCAACCAGTGGCTTGACAACCAGTATATAACACGGCATTCGAGACAAAGACCAACTAAGCCACACTCAAAACGACAACATCCCGGTGTAGCCAGCCTGCCCACTCTTCGCTTCACCCGTCTATACCCACCTTCACTCGCAAGGGACGCCTAGACCGTATCCAACGCCGTTGGCTCAGAATCGTTCACCATGAAGTCAGCGACAGCATCCCTCATCATCACCGCCCTGGCCTCGACGGCCATCGCCCAGCCTCATGGCGGCCACCACCAGCACCAGCACCAGCACCCGGCCCGCGCCGCCCACCAGCACCACGACAAGCGCGAGCTGTTCACCGAGTGGGAGGTCGTCTGGGTTACCGAGACGGTGACCGAGCTCATCGACGGCACCGCCACGCAGTGGATCACCCCGACCAGGAGCGCCCCGCCCACCACCCTGGCGACCGTCACGTCGTCGGCCGACGGCGGCCAGTTCTTCGAGAGCTCATCGGCTGCTCGCGCGTTCAGCGCACCACCCCAGGTCATCGCCCCGCCGCCGGCCGCAGAGACGCCCAAGTCGCCCCCGGAGGCGGCCGTGCCACCGCCTCCCCCGGCCCCCACCACCAGCAGCGGCTCGACGTCCGCCTACGTCGCTCCCCAGCCCACTGCTGCGCCCGTGGAGGCGCCCGCGCCCGCCCCGGTGGCACCCAAGGTTGAGACCCCCCCGGCTGCGCCCTCCGTCCAGGCCGCGGCTGCTCCCTCGGCTGCTGCCCCCGCGCCGGCCCCCGCGGCGTCAAGCCCCAGCACCGGCTCCGCCGTCGACACGAACTCCAACGTCGCCGCCGTGCTGGGACCCGGCTACCAGTCCGGCGACCTGACCTACTACACCGTCGGCCTGGGCGCCTGCGGCGAGGACGACAGCGGCAAGGACATGACCGAGAACATCGTCGCCATGTCGTCGGCGGAGATGGGCTCGCAGTCCAACGGCAACCCCATGTGCGGCAAGACCATCAAGGTCTACAACAAGGCAAACGGCAAGAGCACCACCGGCGTCATCCACGACAAGTGCCCCGGTTGCGCCAAGGGCAGCATCGACGTCTCGGAGAAGATGTTTGAGGAGCTCGCCAGCCTGGCCGACGGCCGCATCGACATCTCGTGGAACTGGGCCTAAAGGGCGTTTGCTGCTAGTCTCCAGTTCTGATCATGACCCCTCCCGGCCTCAACCAATCCCCAGTCTCGGGGGTATGGGGGGAGGTTTGACGAATTTCCTTTTTCCAAACTCATCACGAGGCATTTGGCATGATATCCAAGGGGTTTTTTCCTCCCCAGCACCACCCCCATTTTCTAGGGCTCGGGAAAAAACCAACAAGTCTATATTCTTGAGGGCGTCAATGGGGAGGGGGAGGGCGGTTCTGTGTGTTATCACAAACCAGATACACACCTTGTTTTCGTTTCGGCCGCGTCTTCCACCTTCATTCCCTTCTTGATAAGCAGAGGCAATCCTGGTTTCGCTCCTTACGACAAAGATACCCCAGGGACTCTCTGCTCAATCACATATGAGCCCCGCATCCTTTTTTCACAACTTTCGGACTTCTTGGAGACGATTGGGGAAACTGGAAAAAAGAAAGAAAAACCCTGGAAATCTGACAGGCAGGGCTTGCATAGACCTTAACTTCTAGTGTATATACCTTAGGGATTTTATTTAAAAACAAATTCTACCTGGACTGGGACCAAAAAGCCCGGCCTTGATCAAACCGTCCCAAGATCACCTCGGCTTGTTTTTTAAACCCTCCGTTGTTGATGTAGTGTATGTGCCGTTGTGGGGGTGGGTCCCTGATGATGTTGCGTTGTGGAGTTTCTGAAGGGATCGCCGACCCCCATCGCTTGTTGGGCTCGGCTGGCCCTTTTTTTCTGTGGGTTCTGGAGTGTGATCGCTTCTTGGAACGACTCCATTTTTCACACTACTGGACGTGAGTGAGTGGTGCGCCTTGTCGGCTTTCGAGATGTTGATTTAACTAGTGTACCTAGGCACGTAGTCTATATGATGGGGCAATCCGACGATCTCGAACAGTGCACACACGCTCGCACTCGCCGTTCCTCAGCGCCCGCGTTGGCCATGGCCAGGTCCGGGCCAAATGCAAAAGTGTCACGAATCAGGGGCTCGCTGGGCCCACTATTCTTACGCTCATTGGGGTATATAAACGAGCACTTCTCGCTCAATAGCAGTAGTGCTAGAAAACCAGTCAAGTTGCTCTATTCGATACGCCGCGCTCGGAATCGTGACAAAAAGGTTTGTTCAAGCTCCTGGTTCGGACTGTTGATGCACGATTTGATGGTTTCGATACGTCAAAAGGGACGGCCATCAGACGGTGGTATTAGCTGGCTAATAAGCGATGGATTCCCGCCCGCTGGACTTTGGGTGTAATGCGGTCTTTTTCTGTTGGGGAATGAACTGCCTCATACGGGTTAATATCTTGTCCCTCCTACCCGCCGTTCCTGTTGAGTCCTTCCCGTGCAGTCTTGACGGCGCCTCCAAGGCGATATTACCTTCGGTCTGTCGTTCCCGCTGAGTGCGGACTTCGTTAATGGCCCTGAATTGCTCAATCAATGCCCTCTCGGCCTCCAGCAGTTGGATTCCTGACATGGAACTGAAATCTGACGTGTCAGGGCCGACGACCTTGCTGGCGCTCGGATTAGAGGTCTTCGACCCCTGGTGAAGCGCATATTTCAATCCGACCCTACGGCGGGTGTTTCTGTGCCAGGTTCCCTGCACCTGACCAGCGGCATCTGTCTGCCTCACGACCTCCTCGATCTCTTCTTCAATCCTTTCCAATGGGAGAATCTGAATCGCTGCTGTTGAGTTTGAACCTAGCGTCTCTCGCCAGCGAGCAGACTGGAAAACGACTTCTGGACCCTCGGAATTCCGACCGCCAGGGTCTGCTGGCCGCACATTGGGGCCAGAGCTCGATTCCTGGACAAGCTGACTCCTTGACTGTGTGGCGGATATTCGAGGAATTGACCGTAAATGTTCGATCAGAGACTGTAGTGTACTCAGAACTTCGACAGATCTGGCACGGCCCCTCCCTACCACAAGCATCTCCTCCGAGACGAGATCGAGGAAGCCGTTCAGAGTCGAACAGACCTGTGGATGCGAATCCAAGTCGTACCGAAGAGAGCGAATGCACTAATGGGTGTCAGCTTCAATCATTTCCATCTGGTCTGTCCCTAATTCGATTGAATTTTACCAACCTCTGTAACAGACGTTTTTACGACAGCCTGAGGCTCCGTAACACCGATCAACATCTGGAAAAATTCGCCCATGTCCTTGCCGTCGTGGGTATCCTTCTGGCGAGCCGCTCTGAAGTCGTCCACACCTTGCGCTCCACGCAGCAGCCAAGCTATGAATTCGAGGTATACGCAACCCAATGACCAGACATCGAAGGATCTGGACACGGGTTTTCCGTAGTCGGTCTCGAGCTCAGGGGCGCTATATCTTATCGTCACGCCCGGCTGTGATGTTACGCTTTGCCTTGTCACACGCTCCTGTGTCCCGTCATTGTGGAATCTGGTCTCCCCAAAGTCACTGATCTTTAGAACACCCATCCTGTCTTGGCCAGTCTGTTCCGGAGATTCGTCACGATACCATAGAATATTTTGGGGTTTGATGTCGCCGTGCCTCCCGTATACCTCCTCCGACAGCTTAGATGTTCCATGAATAATGCTCAGACCTTCAGCGAGCCCTGCGCATTGTTCCAAGAACCAGAGTACCAGAGCCGTTGTCACAGACGGCCGAGGCATGGCTCTGACCCACAAATCAGCGAGATTCCCGTCAGCCCATGGGAAGACGAGGAAGTGTGAGTCCCGCCATCGGTATGACGCAAGCACGGTGTTCAAATGTGCGTGGCGTGGAAGCTTCATCAGTGCCGATATCTCCGCGTGGAATGTCTCTTCCACCAACGAACGAAGTTCTTTGACCGCGAATTCCCCTGCACTCTAACCCTCAATTGTCAGTTTAAGTGTTTGATTCCGAACAGCCGTGACTTACGGATGCCTGAGAGAAGTCGAAATGCGCAGGATGTATTTGTACACGCCTGATCGTCGACCCGCCTGTCTCCGTCACTCTGTCACAAGTCAACCAAGGTAGGACAACCTTCCGGTGGAGACGATAGAAGAGCGAGTTGCCTTTGTTGTCCAGGCTGAATCGTGGAGCCAGCAACCCCCATTGCATTGTGTCAAAATTAGCAATTTTGAGTCTGTTCAAGCGATTGAATGAGTTCAGTCGTAGATTAGACATCGTGTCTGATGATGCATTCATGCCCCTGCGGTAGAGATCCCCACCATCTGTGACAAGAGGCAGGTCATCATCAGTAAGGCCTTCGGTACACATGTCCTCCAGAATTTCACAGCCATCGATAAGTATGAGGACGGCAAACAGCCTGCGAGCAGATCGGAGAACATAATTTACCAGAAATGGTAAAGGGTGTTGCCTGAGATCAAGTGAGCGTCCCACGTAATCAGAAACCGAGGAGGCATCGAATAGTGATTCCAGGGCATTTTGTGGTAGGAAGCGACGGTCATTGCCTTCACCGGCCGACAGGACCATGGATTTGAGTAACCGGTCCTGAAAGCTGACCTCAGCCTGTAAAGGCTCCAAGGCAGGGACGGCTCTTTCAGTCGGAATCTTTCGAGGGTCAGCAGGAGTGATCAGTTCGATCAAGTGAGACATTAGATCTACCTCCGGCCATTGCCCAATGCTACAGATTCAGTCAACTCCGTAAGCTTTTGCCGAATGATAGTGCATTTATATGCTTAGACTCTTGGGGAACATCACCCACGTTGCTTCGATATCGCTGAAAAGCTTCTGAGCAGATATCATATACACTATGGGTCCCAAGTCGTTGCTGGCAACGACCATGCCACATAGCTTATTGCCAACAAGTACCCAACATCCGGAAGTAACATGAGCTATTTGGATTATTAGCAGGATAGTCCGTTCTCATATTCGTAGAATAACTTACGCAAGGTCTCATTGTTCTTCAGTCGGATTATCCTCGTAGTGAACTGCCTGCCTCGTATGAATATAACTGGAGCTTTTCTTAGCAAAGTTGCCGAAAGGATACGATCCGGCTCGATAATGACACTCAGCTCTTGGTCCGTCTCGGCCATCGAAAGCAGTTCATCATCCATCACTAGCCCGGTAATACTTTGAGCTCCGGAAGCAGCCGAGAAGGAATTCTGGAGGCTGAATGGCATATCGAGTAGAGTGAAATCCGCATCCCCAGTCGCGTTTTCGATATTCCCAATGGATACGCTGGACGGATGCTGAGGTGTAAGGCTCCAGACATTGCCCAGCCAGTTGATGGCGTGAAAGCCCGTAATAGGTGTCCAAATGGTATTGGAAAAATCCCTCTCATGCGCTTCCCTACTAGTTTTAACAGTTGTGTCGCTCTTCCCTGGTCTTTTAGTAGCTGCAGAAAGGTCAATAAGGCAGTTACTGTGGAGTCTTGTGGCTGGCTTCATTGAGACAGCTGACCTTTGTTCTGGACTCTGCGTTTGTGGCCGTTCACTGTCTTCCTTGATGTGGCTGCCAACACGTAGTCAGAGAGGCCATGTGCCACGGTAACGGCAACTAGCTTCTTCGACCCTTTTTGATCCAGGATTTCGACCATACCACCAATCCTGCAGACTCGAACAAGTTGCCGGTGTCCATACTGCTCAAGCACAATACCGCACAGCAAACCGCAGCAAGATGGTCTGGATCGACTATTTTCCCGAGGTCTTCCCACACTCAGGAAGAACCTGTAGCCCTGAGTGGGTAAATCAAATCCCCGTTCCAGGATTAGCCCCTCCGGCACATGGACCTCATCGGCCGTTCTCCAAGAGAGATTGCTCAGCCCAACTTCTATCTTAGACCCGAGACCTAGGTTCTCCGGTATAGTCGACGGTATTTCGTCAAGGATCTTTCTTGCATCCTTCACGACGTCGAACCTGCACGCCACCCACCCTCTCGGCTGCAGCCTGACCGCCAGGGGCTGGCGCCTTGCTGCCTGCCCAAAGAGACGGATGTCTGTGATTACAGTCCTGAGGCTCAACTCTTCCTTGTAGTCGAGGTCGTTTCTTTCTATGTATTTCTGGATAGCTCCCTCTATCTGCAGCAAGTGTGGAGTCTGGAGCTGCTGCACCAGAGAATTCGTCTTGGTGAGAAGACGTTGTTCATGATTGCATCCTCGGGGTGGTGGCCGGTATATTGTGATTTCGTCCTTGGCTATGAAGAACCTCTTCATTCCGTAGAGTGTCTCCCGGTGCCGCCGTCCACGTACCTCTTCAACGAGTGCCCCCTCCACGGCGTTGGTCAGCTGGATCGGGATGCCGTCCGAACACGAGGCGATAGCCATGCTGATTGGTGGACAAAATGGTACCAGGTTGAAAGAGATAGAAACAGGGGACAGTGCTTTGTTGATGAAAATTGAACTGGGAGCCTATTTGCTTGCAAGACATACCTACCTAGGTAGATACCCCGCAGAGGACATAGTTCAGAGTATCAGACACGTCATCTGAGCAACGTTGCCGCCTAGACTATTGAGCGCCATCTTGCCTCCCCCTGCAACACTCACCTTTCAGCTGCATCATGCTGCGTTGCTGACATGCATAGTGTGAGGCGTTATAGGTTTCCAGCCGGGTATTTGACCAGTTCTGTGTGTCTGGGGCTTTCCTGCCCCGTGGTGTCTCTTGATTTCACGTTATTCCTGCGCCATCACTCTTCTCGTACGTGCTAAAGATGGCGCTAAACGATCCACGGCAGGCGAGAATTCAGAAGATATGGCCAGACATACCAGAAGCGCACGTTCACAAAGAAGACTATCGCCATTGGCTATCATACCTTGATCTTCTGTCTTCAGAGATTATTCGACGGTCTACAGATGCAAATATGCAATTCAGATGCGCCATTGAAAATCCGGATACGATACTCAATATCGTGGGGGAACTTCGAGCTCTTCGCGTGCGGCGGTGGGGGGCGCACCCGACAAGGGACGGTGTGGAACAAATGACAAGGGCAGAGATCATTGCAAAGATCCAGGCGGAGAATCTGCAAGGAATGGGTGGGC
This sequence comes from Stenocarpella maydis, assembly GCA_002270565.1. Classification (NCBI taxonomy): domain Eukaryota; kingdom Fungi; phylum Ascomycota; class Sordariomycetes; order Diaporthales; family Diaporthaceae; genus Stenocarpella; species Stenocarpella maydis. The sequence goes on from NQMI01000013.1 coordinate 87,623, forward strand.
ATACTGAAGATGCGATTATGAACGCTGTCTTCCTTGCAATCAGTCTTTGGACAACCATCGAAATCGGTGCCTACAACAAAAGTGGACTATTAATAAGTAAGAAGGTCAATTTATGGGCCGAGAACACAACACTGGCCCAATTTTTAAGTACGACATTCCCAAAAATACCAGCACCATCATCTTTCAACACTCAGGCTATAATTCTCAACCCGAAACTAACTATGGAATATCTCTGTACCTTCCATTCGTTCGACTGGGTGTTCACACATGACCTCTCCGAGCATTTACATATCAGATGGGCGGGCTCTGAGAACAACAACAGACCAATCCTCATGATATATATGCACAAGGTCTTCCTGCGAAATGAGATATCCGAGCACCTGAACGGCCATCGACGCTCGATGCTTCCTATAGACCTGGTTGAAGAAGCCCTGGATACGCTCAACCTGCTCTTCCCGTACAATGACCGCCGCACGCGCGGCCTGCTCCGCTCCAAGAATCAAGAGGCTGAGTTTTGTGACCTCGCCTGGTGTGGCCGTGGCCGATCGCTTGATCTGCGGCGTTATTCCTACTGGGGGGAGCGCATCATGCAATTGTCGGAGATTAGCAAGGGGGAGCTACTCGGGTTCTCGCAGCTGAGGCCTGACCGTGATGGGCGCAACTTGATGCAGGCGATGAATTTCTGGACAGCGATGTGGGTGGCCGCTTTGACGATTGCCAGTGCCATAATTGGGGGGCTCTCGGTTGTGTATGCAAAGTGGTCGTATGATGTGTCGCGGGCAGGATATGAGCTGGCGTTGGCGCAGGCTTGTGCAGTGCCAGACGCTGAAGCTCAACTGCCTCGTTTCTGCCGTGGAGGCGGACCTGCGGCTGGTTAAAATCATCATGGCATATATGAGTAGGGAGCTCATAAGTTGTGTGCTTCGGCGACCTCTGTTATATCTGTGAGCTCATCCTATGGAAAACCTAAATCAGAAACTGCTAAACTAATATAATAATGATATTCACAGCTAATTCTACTCGGCCGGCTAGCGTCACAGCGATGTTGGAGTGCGATCCGCAGCCAGTGACGAATTTGTGCCTGCTCACCTCGCGACAGAATCCGGGAATAGACGGCTGCGAATTCGTCACCAATGTCCAGGACAAGTTCAATGTATACACACAGCTGTATGGATCCGGTTCCCACGCCATAAAGCCGCGCCACGTGCTTGAAGGCAGAGACCAAACGCTGCCTCCATGCGGCTATCCAGAGAAGCTGTGACTCGCACTGGCCCTCTCTGCGAGCGTGTTGCACCTCTACAGCAAGCCATGGCTGGCGAGTATCGCTACGCTTGACGACGTCCTTTTCCTCCGCGAAGACGTCTCGTAGGCCCTGATGTAGTCTCCTTACCGGCCATTTGTCATAAAGGCCATACTTGAAATTCTGAATTCCCGTCCAGCAGCTGTCTCCGGCGCAACACGGCCCATGGATCTGACACTGCTGTCGCTAGGAACGCTCCTGATCTACATCACCATCGGGCGGCCTATCGAGGCGGTCAACATGGTCGGCGACACGGACATTGAAACGGTGCTCGGCAAGCAGCCGGCCGCCAACCAGCTCACCGGTCCTGTCTTGCAGATCGGTGGCATGAACTACGACGCTGCGGTGCGGTGGTGTCTTAGGAGTATCCTCGGCGTGGCGAGCTTGGAGGACGGTGGATTCTGCAAGAGCTTCCACGAGGCGGTCGTCTCTAGGCTCGAGACTGATGCCAAGAGGGCGCTTGGTGAGTAGCGGCACACATGAGACAGATATATGCCAAGCAATTCCGAGATATGGGGAATGCAGCGACAAGGATGAACAGTAGTTATGATAGCGGTGGTCTATTGAATACTAAAAGCAGAGTTATAAAATTACATAAACTGTATAACTATACACATACATATACAAAAAGACTTCAAATATACATACACAGAACGCATGTATGCGATTCCCGGAGTTACTGCATCGCAAAAGACTCAGAACAGAGTCCTTCGAGGCTAGTGATAACTCGGTACAAAGCTGAGATGCAAAATTATACGTCATGACCCAACAGAATTTTCTTGAGCACCTTGCCGTTTGTGATGATCGATGCAGCGGCCCATGGGGCAAACAGAGGTATTTGAGGCTGGCGAGGGGTGATGAGGTGGTATAGAAACAAAATGCAGGAGGCGTACCGCTAATGGAATGCAAGAGACCGACCATTGCCGGCGAATTGACGTGGATGTGGTTACACAAGGGGGGAGGGGTATAAGAATATGGAAGGGTGTTCCCCACCTCCGAAGACGATGCATTCGCGTCTGTCACATCAAGAATTCTCGGTCTGGTCTGATTTTACCGTTCAAGTGCATACAAATCATGAGCATCGACGCTGGCTTTGACATGGTTCCTCGCCTCTCACGAGGAGTCGAGGACACCCAGGATTGGGAACGCTTCATCAATACGATCAAGGAGCGTTACAAGGATGACGCTCAGGTCGAGATGACTCCCAACTACATCGAGTTCAAAGCAGGCGAGCACCCTTGTCTGCCTTACCAAGGCCACAAGTTCCTCCGATTCAGCTCCAAGATTACAGGTCAAACTGCAACAGAGTCTGGCGTGGGGGGCTACATCGAGGCCGTTGCGGCCGCTGCAAAGGATCACTTTGGTTCTCGGACCCGGTATTGGAATGAATGTTTCGACGAGATTGGCCACTACGACTGGCCAGAGGTCTACGAGTCCATCAGGTCCTACGATGAGGTCTTTAGATTAATTCCCAGTCTCCAGATACACCCGCGATGTCTGACCTGTTGATTCGCAGCCGGCCGATAGCGGTATCACCACTAGCATCACTCCCTCGGTCGATGGCACCGAGCCGGACCGAGGCGCGGGGGTTTATGAGATGCTATTCGAGGTCAAGCAGATTTCCGGAAAAGGCAAAGGGCTGGTGGCCCGTCGTGACATCGCCGCTGGCACTCGCATCGTCTGCGAGAAACCGCTCCTCACGGTCCATCCCATGCCAGGTGAGGCGTTGGAGCTCGTCTTGGCTGAGAAACTCCATGCCCTGACCAGGGCTGAGCAACGTCAATACTTGTCCCTCCACAATAACTTCCCCGGAAAGCCTCCCCTGGGCAGCATTCTCAAGACGAACTGTCTTCCCTGCGGGCCGGACTCACCCATCGGCGGCGTGTATCCCACCATCTGCCTTATCAACCACAGCTGCCTCCCAAACTCCCACAACAATTGGAATGACGCAGCCAGGCACGAGACAATCCACGCAATCCGGCCGATAAAAGCCGGAGAGGAGATCACGATCGCTTATGACCACGGAGGGACATCCGCCGAGCGACGGGCGTTCCTAAAGGGTGCCTTCGGCTTCGACTGCAGATGCAGCAACTGCACGCTGACAGGCTCCGAGGCCCGAGACAGCGACGCCCGCCGCGCCCGGATCCGGCGCCTCGACGACGCCATCGGAGATCCCTACCGCATGGCGGCCAGGCCGGAGGAGAGCCTCTGGGACTGCCACTCGCTCCTGCAGACCCTGAGGGAGGAGTTCCGGGGCCACGCCGGGGCCCACGCCTGCAGGCTGTACTACGACGCCTTCCAGATATGCATCAGCCACGGGGACCGGGCGCGGGCGGGTGCGCTTGCGGGGAGGGCATACCAGGCCAGGGTCCTCTGCAATGGCGAGGACAGCCCTGAGACCGGGAGGACGAAGGCGCTCTCGGAACGGCCGGACGAGCACATGAGCTGCGGCTTGCTGTCTGGGAAGTGGAACTCGACGAGGAACATGGTCCCCAAGGGCCTTGATGAGGCACAGTTTGAGGCGTGGTTGTTTAGAGTGCAGCGCTAAGACTGTTTGAGCGCAACGCGAGAAGGATTCACCGAAACCAGTCGTCTTGATATGTGTGGTCACTGAATACTCCGGTGCTTGGGGCGGCAGGGTCGACGTCAGAGAGTAACTTCGTGACATAGGCCTGATATGCCCAGCAAGTATAGTTGGCCCCCATGGATAGAAGATGAGTAACTCTGGAGGCTCGATGTGTCAAAGTTTCTTGTCAAGAGTTTGGAGACCGGCTTCCACCTAAATTTGCGTGTAGCATTCTTAAGGAAGAATTTGAAGTTGTTGTTCTAGCAGCCTTACGACCAGGAAAACTTAGAATCAAGCGCGCTCTACCAAAAACAGGGCATGGCGGAGCCAATTTCCCTTACCTAGGTAGACGATACCATACCCGGCCACCATTTCGGCCACCCCACGATCTCGGCCAGCAAAACCGCTCAATTCCCACACAATCGCCATATGTTCACTTACACATTTCTCAACAACCACTAAGGTTATCTAGAAGCCGTCTGCATAAGTAAATAGAGAATTGATTCCTCATGATCCTCATGTGTTATATTAGTAATTTGGTGGGCTTCACCGCCCATTTCTGCCAAGTGCCAATTAACCCCAAATGCCAAATCAGAAAGAATGTTCTTATTACCCATCAAGCCAGTCAATCCACCCAGATCGCCGCCACAATGCCTCCAAAGTCCTATATAGAGGACAACATACTAAATGCCGTTCATAACATACAAGAGAACGATCTGGGAAGGAATAAAGCTGCAAAGAAACATAGTATGCCATCATCTACAGTCAGTAATCGCTTATCTGGCAAGCATTCTTCAAAGCAAGATCTAGAGGCCATACCCACGAATGCTCTACTATTAGATAGGCAAGAAACGCGCCTAGTGAGATGGATTTTGCGCCAAGAGAAGCTAGGGTTTGCGCCTAGTCAGGCGACTATTCAAGGCATCATTGGCAACATCTCCAATTCAAAGGTTGGCAGTCACTGGGTAAATCGCCTGATTCAGCAGCATCCAGAGATTCAAAGCAAGGTTGGGCGCAGGCAAGAAGCTGCCCGTTTCCACGAGTTTACCCCTCGGGCAGTCAACTAGTATTTCGACATCCGAGAGGCTGAATATATATAGGTGAAGCCGAGCCTCACAGTCAATATCGATAAAGCCGGCTTAATAGCAGGTTTCAATAGGCAAATCAGAGCCAATTAAGCTGTATTCAAGCACAGTAACTAATAATATATAGGCCTTGATTCTCTGGTGGTTAGAACTTCTAAAACAAAGAAGGCAATGCTCAAATCTGACCAGTCAAGGTAGTGGTCTACTATAATTGAGAGTATCACAGCCACCGGTGAAGCCCTTAACCCAGGCATCATTTTCAAAGGTAAAGACCTACAGCAGCAGTGGTTTATCAACGAATTCCACAAGACAGTGCCTAGTTAGCGATGGATCACATCCCAGAATGGGTGGACGAACAATCAAATAGGCATAGCGTGGCTTGAGCAGGTATTTCTGCCACAGATAAATACCCGCCGTAAAGACAAGTCAGAGGCAATTCTCCTCATACTAGATAGCCATTTCAGCCATACCTCTATAGGTTTTAAGTGATGATATTTAGATTTAAGGATATTTAACACTAGCTAGTACGCAGGACAAGTTCATAACTATATGCTTTAAGAACAACATCTTCTACTACTATTTACCAGCGCATTATTCCCATGGGCTTCAACCACTTAATAACGGCGTTTTTAATACTCTTAAGGCATACTATCATAACTCTCTTTCAACATAGCAATTACTCACAGACTCAGCGCCCGTAGATAAGATTAACTTCATCAAATGTCTTGCTAAGGCCCATACCCGAGCAATAACACTAAAGACTATCAAATCAGCATTTAGAACCACTGGGAATTGGCCAATTAGCCGTATCAAGGCATTATCACACCCAGAAATCCAACTGGATAAGGAGAAACGCTGTGCCAAGTCCTCTAAGCCTAAAGATGAAGATCCCATCAAGTCAGGCCATAATATCATAAACCTCACTGGTCCAAACCCCTCGGCTGGAGATCATCATAAATTTCAACGAATTGGCTTTGCATTTAACGAGAAGGAAGCAGAATTGAAGATCGCAAACCAGTGGATACGTAAGCTTGAGGCTCAAGTTAAGCGTTTAACTACAAAGAAGCACAGGGCTGTCCCCAACCCAAACAAGAAGTTTATACAAATGGGCGAGATACTAGGCGAAAGGAAGGAGGTTGAAGATGCCCTCAATAAAAGGAATCAACCAGAGGAGTAAGTTAAAGCCGAAATTAAGGTTTCTATGGGCGAAGAGTCTGTGGATGATAAGGAAGAAGATGAGCCACCGCCGGATGTGCGGACACGTTCCGGGCGTGCATCCAAAGTACCTTCACGATATACCGATTAAAAAGCTAGTTTCTAAGCTTCAAAACCATATTCGCATTATTTTGATATCACCAGAATTAATTCGGTAAGAACCTCACTAAGTTGCAGTGTTTTGTATAGTGCATAGCAAATTTTAGTAGCCAAAATAGTAGGGTAGCCGAAATGGTAGCCAGGTATGGTAGTATTTGTTAACATAGTTTATCACAAAGTCTTCAAATGTTCATCATGTCACCCACTGCGTAGCACGGAAGTTTGGAGACACGGGCATACTATGACTATTGTATGTAAAGCCGCAATTGAATGACGCTCCCAATATATCTTCACTACCGCTAGTAGTGATCTGCGGTAGGTGGAAATACGAGGTTCTGTTTAATCTATGTGTTTTTTATTATTAGCTGCCTTGCCCGAAGCTGAAGTCAGTATTTAAACCTTTCTGCCTCGGGGCATATGTACTGAATCCAACCTGCCAGTCCAATTTTTTTGTTCAGAGCAAGGTATTGAGCTGCTACAAGGGGAGGGGATCGCCATGTCTGGCTGACTTATGGCTTTCCTATTTGGATCTGCCACTATAGCTCAATTGAGCATGACTAAACCATCCTGGCGGTTTCTGCGTGTCATGGATGTTTGTTTTGCCCGGCCGTGAAAAAAGATTAGGACGATTAGACCCACCGTGCGCGCCGTGCAGACGAACCTTGGAAGGTTTGACATAAAATGCGGCATTATAGCTGCCTAGGTAAGCAGGCCATCGGCTTCCACGCCGAGATCTGCCTTGAAAACAACGGTTGGAAGGAGCCCAGCAGACTTGTACATGGCATGCACATTGACGATGGCAGGGGTTTAGCACGGTTGTGGATAGCACGTTCAGATATGTTGAGGAATCCCGGAGTCAGCAACCCGGTTTTGAGGTGTATCAGAAGCAAAGATGATGTCTCGTCTTGTGCCTGGCTGCATACTTTCTGTGGCACAAAACACCTTAGCATCTCTTTTGGGGACAATCATGGAGGACGGGAAAGGGCTGATAGGGCGGAGTTGCTCGTCCGTCCGCATGGCGTATTCAAACCACTCGAGCACAGACCGAGCCCAAAGGCAAGAAACATGCCACAAAAATCCCTGATGTGACGGACAGGATCTTGTGTGTAGTGTACTCCGTAGTTGTGGGACAGGCAGAGTTGTTGGCATATCCGCGCTATGGGCATATGCACGAAAGGTGTCCTGGGCACGTTGATGCAGCATCTGATGTTGAGGGGCGCATAATTGCATATGGCAAGGCCTGGTGCTCTTCGGCCCGCATGTCTTTCCTTTTCGTCTTTCCTTTTCGTCCCGGCGATGCATGCGCCGGCTAACAATGGTTCCGCCGGTGCACAGCCTTGCGACGGCTATGGTCGATATGACAGCAGCAAGACGGGACGGAAATCAAAAGGCTCGCCTCGCCTGATCAACAAGCGGCTGCGTCATCCTTCAGGCCTGCAGACAACGGCGCGTAGATCTCAGCTATGCGCCATAGTGCAGTCTGTAGACGTGGACATGTGAAGTCTGTCGTTGCAGGGAAACGGCATTGCTAGTGTACTATAGTGGGCCGGGGAGTTTTGACTGCCGGTGCTGCCCATGCCGTGCATTGTGCATCTGCAGACGTCGACGCTGCGCTGGGGTCCCGGGGAGGAGGGTTTCCAGGACAGGGTGGGCGGACGGATGCTTGGTTGGATGGGAGCCATCATGTTGACGATGGATTCTTAGCCCCTTTGCTTTGACCATACTGCGTTGAGAAAGCGAGAGGGTAAAAAAAAAAAAAAAAA
>NQMI01000013.1:95667-131045 GCA_002270565.1 Stenocarpella maydis
GTTTAGCTCTGAGTCTAACTTTCAAGTGACTGCCGAGCATCCAAGTTCGGACGACGGTGTTTCGGTTGCGACTGCGACGCTGTGGAGAGTGACTGACTGACAGCAGTCCTCCCCACACCAAGTCCGCGTCAGCCCCATCCAAACTTTGCCTTGGTGGTCTGCTCTGCCTACACTACTTCGTGCTGCTGCTGCTGCTCCCACATCCATCCACCCACCCACGACATTGCCCTCTCCATCCCGGACACAAGGGCTAATTAGTCTTGTTATTATTATATTATTATATTATTACTATTACTGCTATTTCTATTACTCTTTCAATTATTGCTGTTGCTGTGGCGTTCTTACTATTATTGTGCTGAACATAGGACGGGTCGCTCCATGCCCCAACCACCTTCCGACGGACAGAGGTCCCTCCTGCCACCCTCCCCACAGGACCGACGACCAAGTCCGGGCCAGAGATCCAACAGTCCAACAGCCCAAAGGTCCAAACGTCCAGAGGTCCAGAGGCCCAGAGCCGACTGAGTCTTGGTTTCGGGGACACGGGTTTCACAGCTAAGCAGGGCGACTCGCTCGGGTTGCACTGCGCCCCTTGGTGACAGGTCGGATGTCTGCTCCTGCTGCTTCGCCTTCTTCTGCCGGTGCCTCAGACGCGGCAATCCACGTCGCCATTGCAGACGAGATCGAGGTTGCCGCTGCCGCCGCCGACGACGACTACCCGGCCGACGACACTGTCAACAGGACCCCTGAGCCCCATGCCCAGCCTGACGGACCTGCAGCCGAGCACGAGGGCGAGGGCGAGGACAAGGACAAGGACAAGGAGCACCAGCACCACCAGCACCACCATCTTGAGCCTCATGAGACGCCGGAGCCAGATCCTGATCCGCAGGGGCAGCATGATGGGCACAACGCTGAGGATAGCGCCCACCATGCCTCCGCCCACGACGAGGCATTGAACCGACATGGTTCGGGCTCTGGCCAGGAAAATGATGGACTCAAGGGCCATGGTACGTTGCATTCATTTCACTAGCCTTTTCATGTGAGTCCAGGTCTGCGCAATCGGACGACACGAGCACCTTCTGTTTCTGTGTGCGCGTCTCTATACGCTCGCTCGCCCCCTCGCTCCCCTTCTCGCCGTCTCCCCCGTCTCGCGTGTTTCGAGACCGCGAGGCTGGGTCGTCGCGCCCGTGCTAGAGCTTGCCAGGCCCGGCCCATGTCCATGCCCATGCCACGCCTTGCCTTGGACGCGATCCCACCACAAGCCATGGATCCCACGCGTCCGTCGCTCTTCTCCCCTGGCCCGGCAGCCTGTCCCTTGGGTCTCATCCTATCACGAACTTGGCCTGCCAGACATCCCACCGAGAGCACTGCAGACTCTCACAAGGATTTCGTCCCCAATGGCGCAACCACAACATCATGCCCTGTCAACCTAAAATAATAGGCCCGTTGGCTCTGCGAACCATGCTTTTGGGCTCCCATATGGGCTCCCATATCAGCTTCAACGGCCGGATGATCAACTGCCGTGATTGATCGGTCCACATTGGATGGACGGCGAGCACCACCGACGCCACCAGAGTCTCTTCCTGCACCTATGACCACCGTCTGCTCACTGCCCTGCGCCGACCGCCGCCCGCTTCACTCCAGGGGACATGAGCCATTGCTGTGCCAGCGGCCCAGGTCGATCGCCGGATGCCTGCGGGCCCTGCCGCCGACCGGCATTGTTACTCTTGCCCACACGGCTCTCCCAACCCACCTTAGATGGGACCCTCTGAGTTCTTGGCACGAACTCTCATGGGCATTGCACACTGGCAGCCCGCCGCTCTTGTCCGCGTCCCATGGTCCCATGGCCGCTGATTTCCTCTTTACCGCTTTCTCCATGCGACTGCAGCTCCCGAGTTTGCCTCGCCCCCCCCCCCCTCGTCAAAGGTTTCACAGCGACCCACAACCAGGGAAGACAAAGTAACGCCGTTATGGGCACGGTGAAGGTGCTTGCTGCCGTCTGATGTTCCCAACGCTGCATCATCTTGACTTGTATTTGTGTTTGCCTGGCCTGTGCTATGCTGCTGTGTGAGCTCTCCTGTCTGGCCTGTCCGTCTGTTTCTGTTGCAGGAGACCCCCGCCTGCCCTCGTGTGCTGCTTCCTGTTTATATACCTTGGTATCTTGCATGTGTGCCCGTCCTCGAGATCACTTGTTTAACACCAGCTATGGCAGAACGAAAAGGCTCCGAGGCCGGCTCGTCGAGGCATGGCCATTCAGTCCCGCCCGCCTCCTTCCGTAAGTCTTATTTCACGCCCTATACCACCGATTGTGTGCTGACATTAACTTCCAGCAACACATAATTCACCCAGAACGTGGGTTCTTACACAGGCTTTATCACCACTCGCCATCAGGCTCATCAGGTTGCTGCTGACGCATGGGGACTACGTCGTGGCCTGCCTCCCACCGCACGAGATAGAGCACGAGGACCGGAGTGCCGAGTTCAGGGAGCTCATCACCGAGTGCAAGAGCAACCGTCGGGACCGAGAGGGCTGGAAAGACCGAATACGAGGCATCCGCTGTGATGGCCGCTCCATGGGGCAGTGTAGCGCGGCCATCGCCGAGGCCGTCCAGGTGTTTGGCCGAGTGGATATCTTGCTGTGCTGCAAGTTTGAATGTGTGTATCATCCTGCCAGGGCGGGTCTTGACGTGACGGAAAACGACTGCGCGCTGACCGTGACTTGACCGTGGCAGCTGTTGTTGGCACGGTCGAAGAGCTCTCGACAACAAGAGCAACGCAAACACTCGTGAGGGACCAGTTCGAGACCATTTTTTTCTCTCAGGTCAATTTCATCAAGGCTGCCCTACCCCAGCTCCGGGCCCAACACACTGGGCACATTGTCATTCTTACCAGCATCGGCGGTCACATCGGTACCCCTGGCATGGCCACACATACGGCGGCGACCTGGGCGTTGGAAGGCTTCTGTGACTCCCTGGCTTATGAAATCGCCCCTTTTAACATCAAGGTGACGATCGTGCAGCCAAACAAGGAGATACAGTGCCTGAGCAACAAGATCATCCTGGCACCGCAGCTGCCGTGGTATGACAGCGAGATCAACCCGGCACCATCCATACGCGACATGATGACCAACGTGCTCAACACGGACCCAGAGACCGCAGTTAAGCCCTCAGACACAGAAATCCTGCACCGTTACCCAAAGCTGCCCGCCTCGGCCACGGAGAAGCTCGTCTTGGAGACGGTGCACGCACTGACGGCCATCGGAGGCCACGAGAACCCGCCGGCAAGGCACATAGTGAGCTTTGAGGGAGCTTCTGCCGTGAAGGAAAAGCTCAAGACAGTGACAGAAGAGCTGGAGGACTTTGTTGAGGCAAGCGTGGCAGTCGATATCTTTGAGAGCCAGCTCAAGGTCGAGGCCACGGAGGGGAGAGCCCATGAGGCACCCATGCGGCCTGAAGGCGAGGGAGGGGAGGGCTTTGACTTCATGTCAACCTGATCTGCGTGGTTGAATATATATATATATACTGCATAAACTGGTCTTGTACCCCAGATGGTACAGGAGATGGGTGATTTTCCCCGTGTGCCATAGGCGTGTTCACGTCTCTTTTGGATTGTGTTCCTGAGGAATTGGCCTCCCGAGCCAGAACAGCGCATTGTTGGCAGTGGTCGATGCTGATCTAGTCACCCTAATCCAGCGATTTACCAACAAGAGTACGATATAGAGTTCCGGGCCGCGCTGGTGTGTTTATCCCCTTGACCAGTGTTCGTGGGGTGACTAGATGACGGTTATGGAGCTGAAACGGAGTGTTGCTGTGAAGTGGGACGTTCGCATTTTGTAGACTGCACACACGCAGCTTCAATGTCGTGCGGTACAACGGTCAAGGCCCAAAGACGCTTGGGCCAGTTCTTGGCTTTGGGCCTGCTGTTGTCTTCTTAGGCCAGGTAATCTGAGTGCACAGTGTACCTTCGGTAGGGCACCTGTATCAGTAGCGCCACCGCACATGACAACTTCATTGAGTTGCGACGCCGTTGCCCTCGCATTGCCACCAAGTCACCAACATATACCTACTCCTCTCTCTCCCTCTCCTTGACCAAGGGCCCCACCAAGAGGCCCGCGCTCTCGAGCCCATCATAGTGCAGATCCCTCGGTTCTCCTATCCCGCCTGCAGTGAATCAGAAGGAAACAACACATACACACACACACACACCAACCACCCTCCCCCCCGCGCAGTCCGATAGCCTGCCGACATGCGCGCCAGGCCAGACGCGACACCAACGACTGCTCCCAGATAGAGCTCCGCGGACGAAGGAATGCTTTCAGAACCATGAGCGCAGACTCACTGCTGCCCATCGCCCCTGCGAGGGTCAAGGCACTAACCATCCCTCTTGGCCGCATCAAGGCGGCTCGCTTCGCCTCCTTCCTCGAGAGGCTCCACGCCGAACATGTCGTCCACCTCCGCGATGTCAGCGCCGACAAGCGCCCAAACAGAAGTAGGATGCGGCGCGGCAGCCCCTGAACCCGCCGTACTCACGAGCTCACGCTGACCCCTGCCGCCCACGCAGACATGTTCTCCCCTCTCGCCTTCCCTGACGGCGCCGTCTTCTACGAGCTGGCCCCCCACGTGCCGCCCCCGTCGCACAGCGCATTGCTACCCTTCGATCTCTACAGGGAACCGCTCGTGGTGCTGGCCATCGCTGATGGCGCCGAGCTCGAAAATGCGGCCTTCAACAGGAGGCAATCCGGTGCGACGACAACAATCGCCGAGAGGAACATGATGTCGTTACGACAAGGCCTACAAGACCTGAGGGACACCTATCCAAAGGCCGTGGTCCATCACGTTCTGCTGTTCGACTACATACACCCCGATGAACATTCCTTGACCCTCCCAGAGGGCATAATTCAGATACCGCCTCCTGCGCAGTCCAAAAGAACCACCATGCGGACCGTCATGTGCGACATAACGTCTCTGTTGCTGGGAGAGATGACCTCTCTGGCCAGGTCATTCGAGGCCTTGTCATATATCGAATCACCTGGGCAGGCGGCCAATGCCGCAAACGGCGTGGACCCTGCAATCGTGGAAAAGAGACGCAACTCTCAGTTTGCGCTGCCCCTAGGGCGTTCAGCCTCGGCCAGCGGCGCCCTCGACCGCAACCAGGCCCGCATGTCAATGCCGGTACCGTTCAAGGCGCCTCCAATAGGCTCATCCTCGGCCAGCTCAACCCCTGGCCGACCATCCACCCCCGTCAAGTCTAGTGGGTTGTCCAACCCGCCGATAACATTCGATGACATGCCTGCTGCACAGGATCCCGGGAGCCCAGAGGCCAAGGCACCTGGCAACGCTCAGTCGAATCGAAGCGCAAGCCAGGACAGGATATCTGTGCATGGCTTCGGGTCCGGAGGTGTGAACGAGCGTTGGCGCAACAAGGGCAGGGCCCGGGTCACAATCATCATGGCCTCGATGTACCTGCAGGCCGGCCGATGGACCGACTCACTCAAGGAAGCTGTCGACGGTGCCACCGTGTCCAAGTCGATTAACGATCATCTTTGGCACGGTAAAGCCCTCGAGATCATTGTCGTAAGCATGATCCTGCTCAGTTTCGCTGGGGTCGAATTCCAAGTCCCGCAAATCTGCATAACCCCGCCGGAGAAGGGGGGTTCAAATGGTGTACACGAGGAGAACGTGGATCCTAATCAGCCAAAGTACCTTCGCCAGTTCCAGACGAACCTGCCCGACTTGCTGGACAGAATACTTGCTCTCTACTCTAGGATATCAGCAGAGCACCTGCCTGCGCTCCCCATGTCTGAGGCCATTATCAGGTTCTGCAGGATATTGGCGGCGCTGCACGTCGCGGACGGCAAGCTTGGCGGCCAGTCTCTGGACATGATGATCTTTGGGACCGTCCCTGACAGGCCCCTCACAACTTCTCCGAGACTGACCGTCACCCCGCCCCGGACGCTCATCGTAAACATATTAATGCGAGCGTTTCCGGGGCCTGGGTCTGAGTTGTTGACCACGCCAGATCGTGCCATGATCTTGAGCGGCATCGCGTCTGTTTTGGGTCTACTTGGGTACCAGAGAAAGAAGGCCATGGTGATACGGGAATTAATATCGGTGGTCATAGGAGGGCTGGTTGATGCACGCACTCGTGGAGCCGCCGAGATGGGCATTCATCCGGCGGCAGGGCTTGTGTCTCTGAACCACCTGAACGGCCAGTCCAAAGGTGGCGTGCTCCAGCTCGCAGAGAGTGACATCGAATCAGGCATTGATTCGTTCCTGCAGTTGATCATGAGAACATATGGCGCAGTGGCATTCGATATACCTGGTGGTCCGGGCACCTCCTCAGATGAGGAGATGGCCAACCCGGATTCCGACGCAGCGTGCCTGAGACGGATACAAAAACAGGGTGCGGCTCGCCTGTACGGCATGCGGCCGCTCAAGCTTAACATCCTGAGGGCTTGCATCAACTTTTCCGAGGCGTTGCCCGACTTTGCGGGCGTCTTGAAATTCTCCAGCGATCTCATGCGGACAGCGGGCAGCGGTATCGCTCCTGGCCCTCGCCAAGAAGATGCGGCGCCTCGAATATCACCCGAGGAGCAAGTACGGCTCGTGACCAACATTTCCAAGACTCACAGTCTGACGGAAAGGATAGGGTTGGGTCACATGGAAGCAGAATACTGGGATGAGTTCCTCCTCAGAGGCGTCAAACTCGACCCCATGCCAATCAGTCGCACGCCTATAGAGCACGCAAAGACTGAGCTGCCTGGCTTTTCCACGACCAGGACGTCTCAGGATGTCAACCCTTTCATACACAACCCGTTCCAGAAGCTACCCGACAAGGTTGCCATGGTCAGCAATCTGATCGCTGGAGAGCCGGCAACATTCAAACTTACATTACAAAACCCATATGACACTGAGATAGACATTGCGAGCGCCCGCCTGGCCACTGAGGGCGTCGAGTTCGAGTCCAACGTGGAAAGGGCCATGATTGGGGCTTACCGAACGCAGTCGATGCGGATCACTGGCACGCCCAAAGGCTCCGGCTCCCTGCGCATCACGGGCGCAATAATACGCGTACGGGGTTGCAGAGAGAGAAGATTTCCTATATTCTCCGAGTCTTGGTCCCCAGAGACCGAGGTCAAGGTCAAGGCCGTAGGGCTCGAGGCGCTCGACCACCACATGTCCCTGCCGGTGCCATCTTATCCTCTTCCAAAGCCGCATCAGATGGAACTGAATGTCATTACACGACAACCTGTCGTGGTTGTCAAGTCGACAACACTGCCTCAGTCCTCGGTCATGATCCTGGAGGGGGAGCGACAGACGTTCTCGGTGACGCTGCACAATCTCTCAAGCACACCGGCAGACTTCCTTCTTTTCTCCTTCCAAGATTCAACGCAAGGGCCGCTTCAAGCGGCACTAAGCAAGCGCGATGCGACACCCGCAGAACTTTACGAATACGAGCTCATCTTGGCCAAGAAGCAGGCCCTTCGGCTTTCAAAGGCGGTCGGCAAGAGATATATCGCACCTGGAGACACCGCGACATTCGAGTTTGAAATACTCGGCAAGCCAGGCCTGACAAATGCAGTCGTTCAAATCGATTATGCCCACTTCGGGGTGCCGCCGGAAGAAGTAGAGCAGAAATTCTTCACACGCCAGGTATCACTTAACATGACCGTCACTGTCAATGCCAGCGTCGAGATCGCCCGGATGGACGTTCTTCCTCTCCACGGGAGCATACCACAGCCATTATGGGCAAGGACAAGCAACAGTAGCGGGCAGAGCCATGTGCTCACCTCGGACAAGTACTGTCTGCTGCTGCTTGATCTGCGCAATGCCTGGCCCAGCAACATGATCGCACACCTTGAGGTCGAAGACGGCAGTATCATCGAGGAACACATCCTCCCCGGAAACACGAGCCGCGTGATCGTGCCAGTGAAGAGGATATATCTCGAGGACCCACACGCATCAGTACCGGCACTTGACCCATCGCGGCAGCGCCAGTTTGTGGTCAGCACAAGCCACATCTCCCCAGACGTCGAACGAGCCAACCGCGAGGCCTTTTGGTACCGGGAGAAGATCCTCGATACCATCAAGGGCACATGGAAGACAACCAGTAGACCTACCCGCACCGGTACGATCGAGCTTCGCAGCATGCGCCTCACACCGCGGATGATCGAGGCAGTAAAGGTGGACGAGATCGGCATTGAGGTGTCGGTAGAAGATCCCTCGTCCTCGACGACACTTGCGTCGGACGCGACCAGGACCAAGGCCCAGCGCATCTCCAGGAACACGGTGTGCATCGACGAATTTGTCCAGATCCGGGTGCACATCACCAACCGCACCGAGGTGCCCATATACCCCACTCTCCGGCTCATGCCGGCACTGTGCCACAGGCCGCTGAACGTCGCGCTAGACTACACGCGCAAGTTCGGCTGGAACGGCACGCTGCAGCAGTTCCTCCCCGTGCTCCAGGGCAAGCAGAGCACGGACGTGGTCGTGGGCATGACGGCGCTGTGCCGGGGCGAGTTCGAGATCACGGCCAGCGTGGAGGAGACGCAGATCTGGAGGCCCACCACCGACGAGGAGAGGCGGCGCGAATCCGCACGTGGGAGCCGCCTCGGCGCCGACGGGCGGCCTAGGTCGGCCACGCAGGAGCTCCATGACCTGGTCCTTGGGGCGCGCGAGAGGAGGATCTGGCACTCCAGGCAGCCATGCCACGTCGTCGTCAGGGACCCGGAGTAGGAACACGGGCCCGGGCCGGACGGCGGCGACGGTGGTGGTGATCGCGAAGGGCCTGCAGGGGATAGTACGGAGGTCGAGATCGCTATACGTCTGGATTATGCTGCCAAACAGGATGGGGACTGGGGTTTTGTATAAGCTGGGGAAGTTTAATCTACTTCTCAATGCATTGATAGATGGAGATTACCTACGTAGTGCCGAAAACAGATATGAACTATGCAACGAATCACATGTTGAGTGCTTGATCCCTAGTATCGAGAGTCGGAGGTCTTGCACAGCCTACATATGTAAAGCAGTTCTAAAGTCTGATTTTCTCCCTGTCCCTCCCCCCTCCCCCCAACCACCTTTCATGCCATTCACCTCTAGCGTTTCCCTGGGTCTGGCATGAAACTAGACACTTGGCAAAGTGGCTAGACTTTGATCTTGCTTTCCTTCACGCCAAGTCCAAATGCTAGCAACTCTACTAAATCACCTATTCAGGGACACAGGAGGTTCATAGCCCTAATTATCATACAAGTTTCCTGGGCTGTGATATGAATTAGTGAAAGTTAACACCAATCTGGGAACCTGAAAATTCAACTTGATGGTGTCCAACACGGAGGCCCACATGGGACGTTGATCTCTTTGCATTCCGTAGGGCCTGGGCAAACTGACTTCTCTGGATCAGTCTGAAAACTAATGACTACACATCATAGCGCACTATTGAGCATCCCACGTTGGTCTGGAGTTATGAATACATCTGAGGCAAGCAAGACAGGGCTGCTGCCAAAAGCTGTAAACGTCGGTATCTGGGGGGCGTACTTGGATTTATCTGCAGAGCAGGCTGACAATCAGGAAAAGCTAATGCCCGAACTGCCGCAGCCCTAAGGTCCGCCCACTTCGTGTTCCATCTACTAATGGCCTCCGGCCATAATGTGCAAAGGACCGATGCAGCCATGTATTTCCTTGCTCTAATTTACCTGCCCTCGGGGCTTACGTAACGGAACAAGCTGGCTTCTGCTGCCCTGTCATTTGAGGCCACCAGTCATTCCACGTAAAGTGTCGGAGACTCGTTACAATGAGGACCATCCGAGTACAAACAAATCGAGTCTCGTGAGAGGGTCTTTCAGCTTCCAAGTGCAAGACTGGCCTTGATAGAGCAGGCTGTGAGAGGCTTCCCATACGGCCATGAGCTGCCCAATAGCCCACCAAGGCTGTGTGAGCGGAAATATCTAATCCCCGCGGCTGACCTGCGCAAGGAGAATACAAACTTCATGGAAAACAAATCCTCTTTTCACAATCAAATCCTTACTGGTAGCAAATTACGGAACTCAACACACAAATCTAGACACCCAATCACCATCTGTGTGACGTTCGAGCTTGCAAGGTTGCGCACCATTGACAAAGAACACGCAGGTCCCAACAAAACGGGAGGTAGCCGGAACGGTAAACACACTGTCAAGGCTAAGGTCTCTGTGGAAACGAGTCCGAGGTTGTTCTCAACTCTCTGTTGTTGGTCAGAGGTGGCATCTCCCCGACCTTTACTGCGTCTTCCCACCTGGGAAGCTACCTGACTAATGACTGCATAGATGAGCCCAGGGGTCTTCTCCTTCTACGACCTATGGTTGAACCTGTCCCGAACGATAACACCATACCTTGTCTGCGGTGCTATCAGTTCCGTCGCAAAGAGCGCGGGTATACCCTAGGATATCCACTCAATCAGGAACGCGTAAATTTCATTCGCCGTTTCTGAGAAGACAAGTTCTTCGGCAGTGTTCAAACTTATGAGGTCATGGGCGCTGCCCAGTCAAGGACGCGTTATGCCTAGTAATCGGGTCCTCTCCTCGTGAAGATGACACCTACTAGTAGTTATGGAAAGGTAACAGTCTTGGAGGCTG
Organism: Stenocarpella maydis; assembly: GCA_002270565.1. Taxonomy (NCBI): domain Eukaryota; kingdom Fungi; phylum Ascomycota; class Sordariomycetes; order Diaporthales; family Diaporthaceae; genus Stenocarpella; species Stenocarpella maydis. Next base: position 106,276 of record NQMI01000013.1, read on the forward strand.
ACCTTTTGCCCTTCAGATTAGACATACCAAAGGGGAAGCAGTGCTGAGTCTGTGATGGACTGTAACATCAGCAGCTGCCAGGGGTCATATAGCTCCAGGCCTGTACCAACCTGGCTCACCTCCAAGGCTGCCTATATAAAAAAACTCTATTTGTCAGCTTTCAGAAAACACACCAAGGAGGAGCGGCGGGAGGTGATATCCATACTGTCAGCAAGTCTAGCCCAGTAGTGCGATGGCTGGCTTTACATCAACGACTCTACTGCCTTTGATAAGACCTTACTTATTGGCACAAATATTCGAACCAATGCACACTATTTAAAATTCAGCATTCACGTTACTATATTGTAGAGAGAGAAGGTCGAATACAGTCTCCGAAATATCTCCCTGCTGTTACGGCGCTGCTCAACAAGCTCAGCCACTGAATTTGCTACAAAACGAACAACAACCAATCCAACCAACCTTGCTGCTACAACGATCGATCGTTTGTGCCTGACCAAAACCGGTACTGATAACACTCCTGACATCGGGAAGGATCTGGATAGGGCTGAAGCACATGTCTGGTGGTAAGACTCTGCATGATACCAAAGTTGATTTGTTATTTTGGGTGTTTTAACCCAAAGAGCCAGAAAACGCAATCAAGTTGTCAACTAGTTGCCAATCTCAGCCTTCAACCAGCCGGGGATGGCGGGTGGGTTGTTCCATCCATCCAAGTATGTTTCTCTGGGCACCGTCTTGCCAGATGGTCTGGCATAGATGGCCGAGATGAACCACACCGAGCTCCCAGCCTTGATTGTGTGCTGCAGCGTCGGTATGACAGTGCGGCTCTCGACCAAGTTCGAGTTGGGGTCTGCGTTCACCAGAGTCGCCATGCGGCCCACCCCCTCGCCCTCCAGTGCCCTGATGCCGACCGCGCCCTTGGACACGGCAAACGCGCCGTCCGCCCCGCTCGACCAGGCCTCGGGCGTGTTCACGTCGTAGTTACCGATGACCTTTGGCCGCGTGCCCTCGAGCTTCTCAGCGTCGTACAGGTCCAGGAACCGGCCGTCGGGCGTGCGCTCGTTGCAGATCGCGAACGAGCCGTCCGCTGTCATCACCTCGCGCCCGGCCTCGATCTTGTGCACGCGGAGGTGCCAGTTTGGCGTGTCATCCTCGGACGGGACGAGGTACGTTTTGATCTTGACGTCTGGGAAGGGCCGCCACACGGATACGAGCACCGGCTTCCCGTCCCGGTCTTCTATGCCTGCGTACTCGGAGATTCGCCTGGTCTTCCAGTACTCGCCGCCATCGTCTGAGAGGCCGAGCTGGGATGACAGTGAGTATTGCTCCAGCGTGAAGAGGCCCGGCGGCGCAGAATAGCCGTAGGAACTGCTGTAGGCAAAACAGCCATACTTCGCATGCGTACCCTTCATGGGGTACCCGCACGCTTGTCCTGATGACAAGAGCATACAGTGGCCGCCCAGATTCCTGTAAAGGTCAGTCCAGGCTCGGACCTCAGAGGGAAATGTCAAACTCACGTCATGATGTGACCCGGATGTCTCAGGGGCTTGGGAGTTCTTGGAATCACGTCCCATTGGGATTCCTCCTTGGACGTCCAGAATGGATGGGTTTCTGGAACGGCAAGGCAGATAAACGCCAGGCATGCCCAGTACTGTGAGTTGCTGTCAAAAGACGCTCCTCGAAAGTTTTCGGATCAGCCTTGTCTTACCGGACTTCCGGGGCTGTTGTAGTTCTCGGCCATGTACATGTTAGGGTATGAGTACCCTATGGTCAAGGTGCCAGATGAGCTCCAGATGTTGGGCTGTGTCTGCCACCACCGGAGGTGACGCAGCACGATGCCCTTGATCATACCCCACGTCAGGGGCTTGGGTAGCTGCACGTCCGCGTATGCCAGTGCGCCCCAGAAGGAACACATGGCGAATCGGTACCCAACGCTTCGGCCGAATGGAATCGCCCTGCCCTCCTCGTCAAAGTAGTGGGCCAGGTCGAGAGCGGCGGCCTGGGCGCGCTTCTTGAACTCTGCCGCTCTTTGCGGCTCGTCATCCCCGGCAAGCTTCGCGTACAGCAGCTGGAGGAAATGGATGGCGAAGCTGGAAGAGTAGTAGTCCATTTCTGGAGCCTCGTGTCAGAAAGTAGTACGAGAGGCCGGGGCAGTCACCTACGGTGGATGTGCTCGGGTCCATCATTCGACCAGCCGTCACCGCGGTAGAAGGTGTTCAGGTGCTCGATGTCGCTATCCAGTCGCTTCTGGGAGAACTGTCCTCCGTTCTTCTTGAGACCGAGGTTGGCGAATACTCTGAACCACAGCCAATTCGTATTCGGCATGCTGGAACACGATTGATTAGTTAGGTTCGGCCACGGCCAAGGTGAGCCTGGGCTTTACTCTTTTTCATTGATTGAGTTGCCAAGCCAATTCTCAACGTTCGCCTTCTCCTTTGACGACAAAGATGCCCAGATCTCGGGAGCAACAGCCAAGGCAAAACCTCCAAAGTCAACGTAAGAATCCGTGCCATTCGCCTCCAGGTGGATTTTAGGGGCTCACTTACCTAGAGGGCACATCTCAACCATGCGTTGGTCATTGTCTCGAGGATAACCCCAGTATTCTGGGTTCTCAGGGTCCGTCCCGGCCTTGATGCCATCGGTCCACCAGGTTTTGCCCTTGTAGTCCCCTTGACCAGCCAACAAGCACGCCAGTCCCCATAGCGGACGGCAAATCCCCTCGACTTCGGATGCCGTCTGGTCGAACCGCACAGCAGTAGCACCCGGCACCCTGACTCGAGCCTTGTTGGGTGAGAAGAAGGGCTCCAATGGATCGAGCAAGGCACGGAGGAGCTCCTGCACCGATGCGCGGTCCACGATGTTGACCTCCGAGAAAGGGTGCGCCTGGTTATAGCCGATCACCAGACCCGTCTTGGTGACCATTTCGAAGCTGTACTTCGGCTCAATCGCCGTGACAGGTAGAATGGTAGGGTGGGAATGCTCAGAGAGTTATTTTCTTTTTTAGAGAGAGAGAGGGAGAGGGGGAGGTAGAGGGAGAGAGGGAGGGGGAGAGAGAGAGGGAGAGAGGGCGTTGTTTACCGCGCTGGTGAGTGGTAATGTGTAGCTAAAGAGCGGCTATCAACAACTTATGATCTGCACATTGCCGCAGTGCCCCTCGCGTCACATTCTCCCGACAGGGGTTGATACACAGCAGACAGTTACAGTCGTCCTAGATGCATTTGGGGTTGAGGGGTTGCTTCATGTCACTCTCGGGGAGTAACAGTGGGGTCCCAAGGTCCAAACTTGTCATCTGCATCACCCGTGGCGGCTAAATACAAACTCGCCGCAATTATCCCCATCAAGAGGTGACCTTGAACCACACTTGTTACTTCACCCGCGGATCGCTGCCTTGCAGATACAGCTTATTCAGTACCGAAGTCACATGCCAGTTCCCGCATAGTCACCATCCATAACTAGCTCTCGTCATGTCAATTTTGGCTCTGCAGACGTCTAGAGGCTTGACGACTGGGTTAGTTCACCTCCACGTGCGGAGAGGCGCCACAGGACAGCCACGGCGTTGATATACTAGGGTTTTGAGCAATACCAGGAGCATGCAAAATTAAGAAGCCCCGAACTGAATTTCAGGTCGCCGTTGCATACCATCCCAGAACATTCAGGACTTGGCGCCACCAATTTCGGCCAACAGCAGAAGCGAGGCTCATCCTGACATAATCGTAGGCTTCAGCATTCCAACGTCAGATTGTTGAAAGGCAAGTCAATATTGTGGCGTGCACGCAAGAGTGCGCCCCCGCCTGGCTCGATCCACTAACCATATTACTCCATGCGTTCCAACCAAATCTCCTAGTAACCGAGGTCAATCAACGGCCGCCAGCTTGGAATTTCGAGACTGATTGCACAGCACCTCCTCCATTCCAACTTGGTTTACTCGACGTAATCGCTCTTTGAGCTATATATACCTGCACACTCTTGTTGAACACCGTGGCCATAACTCCTCAGAACGCGGACAACTCGCGCGGGTGAAACGCGAAGAGAGTTCTCGAAATATGCTACTGCCACGACCTTAACGTCTCCCTGTGGCAATTTCAATTGAAGAGAAGCGTGTTATGCTGGTGGTTGAGTCTTACTATTCTCGCTTGTTTAAAGATCCGAACAGAGAGGTTGATGTAGTTGTTTGACATAAATCGGCCCAAGTAAATGCTGCGAAAGAAAACACGAATTGCCAGAGGCAGAGCGCAGAGGGGAAGCTGCTGTCAGATAGGGGCCGAGCTGTTATGACAGAGGCCACTGGCTGGTACCGAAAGAGGCATCTTGAGCTGGTCAAGCTGGTTTCATTTCCAATCCGATCACAACCCCCCCCCCCCTTCTTTTTTTTTAAAAAAAAAGAAAAAAATAAAGCTCAAAGACCTAGCGTTAGATAATCAAGACAATACTGGTAACAAGTTTCAAAACACAATAGCGATGATGCATTTTGAGTGTTTCCACACTTTACTCCACGTCGGATACTTCACATGATTGACTCTGGGGAGACGCGGGACTCGTGGAGAGGACCATGCAGAAAGGGGAAAGGAAGAATTACAATTGGTTCCATTCCGGTGCAAGTTTATTTCCGCCGTGAGTGCCAGGTGGCTGAGACCCATCAGGCCAGGCCTGGGCAGTACAGCGTGATGGGGGCGTCATGCAGAATGTTGGTTGGCAGGCGTCTCCACCAGCGAAGGTACATGGATTTGGAATGCATAGCAAGGTGGAATTCAGTTGATTATGAAACTTTCATGGGCAGGAGAGTGCGTTGAAAGCGAGTTTGTCGCTTGGAGGGAGGACTGGTGACTGGGGCCGACTTACGCTCGCAGGGCCCCCTCTCCCTACAGAGTGCCCCCCTTCATCTTTCCTCCTCAGGCCCTAACCCTGAAGTAGCTCCGGCTGATGCCTCCCCAAAGCTGGCCTGCTCGCTGGAACCGTCACAACCTCATCAGCCATCGACATGCATCATCAAACTGGTTCAACCGACGGCCACCCCTTGGATATGGTAATATCAGCATGGATATTACCTGGCGACACTAGAGACACCAGTTGACCAGGTATTCCCAGCAACGTCATTAACGAACCTGCCCGCCTGGCATCACCAGACAGAATCTTTATCAGCCACCGATAGGTGGAATCAGCAAACAAACCATTTCGGACCGTACCACGGGATATCAGGAACACGTGCTTGCTTCTGCTTTTCATTCAATCAAGCCCACGGAAGTCTGACTACGACGGTACTTTCACGGCAACAGGCTGTCAGATCATGGATGAAAGGAGGATGCGCGGCCGGTTGTATCAGCGGCGCGCGGATCCTGTTGATTCATGACATCAAATTTTTACACAAAGCAACCCCTTCCTCAAAAAGAAGCAACATGTATGCAGAAACACTCCCAATCTAGACCGGCCCGTCTGCTCCTCCTCCGGAAAACATTATTACCCATTAAACAACAAGCATTAGTGTATATCGGCCGCCCATCACAGAGCAGCTACAAAAGAAAGCAAGAAGCCCAGCACGCCACCCATGGTTATTGCGATAAAGGCAGGGCGAGCACCCGAAACCTGCACCGGGCCCGGCGAGTCTGCTGGCGGGGCAGCAGGGGAGCTTGATCCATCTGGAGATCAGGGGCGCTGTCAGCTCTATTTCTCTGAAGGAAGCAATGAATGACTTACCGTGAGCCGGAGGCGACACGTTCGCATCCCCGTTGTCAGCCGGGGCCGGAGCCGAGCCAGGTGCTTTTGCGTCTGCCCCGGCAGGCGCCCCGGCAGGGCTCGAGCCAGCTCCGGGCTGGGCGGCAGGCTGGGCGGCAGGCTGGGCGGCAGGCTGGGCGGCGGGCTTAGGGCCAGCCCCAGCTGGGCTGGAGCCAGCTCCGGGCTGAGCAGCAGGCTGAGCGGCGGGCTCAGGGCCGGGCTTAGGGCCGGGTTCAGCTCCGGGTTGGGCACCAGGATAAGAGGCTCCGGGGCCGGTGCCGGGTCCAGGCTTTCCGGCTCCGGCATCGGTGTCAGGACCAACGGCATATGCCGGGACACCTACAGGGGCACCTGTGGGCTCCGAAATGCCATGGATGTACGGGCAACCATCGGCCGGGTAGGTGAGAGTGGCAACGACGGGCTTCTCACCGCACTCATTGCAAGTCTTCACATCGACGGCAAAACCGAACGGCACCTTGGGAGGGGCGGTCACGGTTGGCTTCGCGGACATGCCGGCGTAGACCTCGGTGACGACATACTCTTGCTTGGTGAGACCAGTGGGGCAGAAGACGTCGTAAGTGGTGGTGTAGACGTTTGTGTGGGCACACGAGTCACAGCCGCAGCTGTCACACTTGGGTGCCTGCACGTTCACCTGGATGGGGCCTCCATCTTTGCCCTTTGCTGCAACAGGGGTAGGGCAGGCAACATCGCAGGTCGGCTTGACCGGGACCCCGGTGTTTGGGAAGCACGCCGTGACAGTCGCAGTGCGGACCTCGAGGGGACAATACTCCTGCGCCGCAGCGCCGAGAGGGGCCAGCATGGCCGCCGCCATGAGGGCGGAAAGTGAACGGGCGTTAGAGCTCATCGTCGCCAGTCTGGATATCGTATCGCTTCCGGGAAGGGGGGGGGGACGAGCGAAAGAATGGATGGGGAGTCAAGACGAGGGTTCGATGACCCAAGGGGGGTGGTGCCTTAAAAAGAGTGTGGACAGAAGCGAGTGTCGAGGATTGTCGAAGAGGTAGTCTGCTTGCGTCTCTGCTGGACTTGGATGCATTCGGGAGTAACGAGTTAAATAGAAAGGTAAGGCCGGCGTGGTTGGTTTGACCAGTGTCCACGCCGTGTTATTGTGTTGACGACGCGTCGGAACAAGTATGGCTTACATTCTAACCGGGCTATAGGGATCGGCTGGTATGGCATATCAACGTTTCCGTCCTCAGATATGGAGACTGGTGACGGGGCAATATGAGCAGCATTCCTAGCCCAGTCTGCTGGAATTAGCGCTGTGGCTTCACCGCGGGCGTCGTGGGTGTCGTGGGCGTTGTCTCAAGGGCCGGCTGAAGCCGGGACATGGCGCTGCGTTTTTGGGCTGAGTCAACCGTTGCAGCTGCACCCGAATCACCATGGAGACTGCTGCGCTTCGCCTCCAAAGCCGAGGCCATCAGTATATTCCTGTGCTGATCAAATTACATGGCATTGCCACTGCTGCTCTCTACAGCCCGTCTGTGGATGGGAAAGGTTGGAACACGCAATGTGATTCCCATTCCTGCCCACTACAAGGATGAGAGGGCGTCCCAATGCTGTGGGGCGCGGAGCCGTGTCCAACTCGCACAGCATATATATGCTGTGGCCATCTGTCTTCGGCTCTCGTTGGATGCTGCCCACATCGCCACGACCTTCTTCTGCCCCATATCGTTCCCCTACCTTTGCACACAGAAAGAAGAAGATGGCACCAACACTCCGCTCGGGGCTCGCTCTTGGGCTGCTGGCCCTCACATCCCCTCTCACGGCTGAATCCGTTCGGAACCACAAAGACTTCGCTGCGGTTGACAGTCGCAACCTGGCCGCCGCCAACGACCTGGCTTTGTATGGTGGGGCCACGTCGGTGTGCTTCACCTTTACGACAGAGTACCTCGCCGCTCCACTTATAACTCCGGTCCCTTACGGCCCATACCACCCACACGGGCCCCAGGAGCCCGCGGGTCAGCCTGGCGCATCTGGCGAACATGGCCAGCCTGGAGAACATGGCCAGCCTGGAGAACATGGTCAACCTGGAGAACATGGCGAGCCTGGCAAACCTGGCGCACCTGGCCAGCCTGGAGAACATGGCGAGCCTGGCCAGCCTGGCCCGTCGGGCTCTCCTGGCGCGGCTGGTTCGCCTGGCGCTCCTGGCCAGCCTGGCCCGTCTGGTCCGGCTGGCCCGTCTGGTCCGGCTGGCCCATCCGGCCCTGCTGGCCCATCCGGCCCTCCGGGTTCCCCTGCTGCCGCAACACCGACTCCAATTCCTGGAGCGGGCCCAATCGTGGTCACAGTGACTGTGGTTCAGGGGGACCCGTTCCGCATCAGCATTGCCACCTTCTTCAGCGCCACAGGTGACCAGGTCATGACCTTCACGACGGACCCACCCTCGAGTTGGGTCCTCTATGACCCAGTCACTCGAGCCTTCTACGGTACCGTGCCAATCGACCAGCCTCTGGGTATCGTTAATATCTTTGTGCGAGCAATAAACTCGGGTACCGGTGCGACTTACAACTTTGTCATCCAAATCAACGTTGTGGCCAGGCCATCGAGCACATCATCGATCACAGCATCGAGCACAGCATCGTTCACAAACACCAGCACACCAACGAGCACCACTCCTCTCACAACTTCCTCGGCCTCTCCCTCGCCTCTTCCCCAGGAGTCGTTATTTGTCGGCAGCCCCTTCGCAATCAACCTGGTGAATTACTTGCCGAATCCCGCGGATACTGTGGACACGATCGGCACGACCCCCAACACCCCTTTCCTTAATGCCGCTTTGAACACCGTGACCAGACAACTCGTTGGTGTTGTGCCGCTAGATTACCCCTACCCGGCCACCATCCTGGTAACCATAACCGGCACTACTCAGGCACCAGCCAAAGTCAAGGCCAGGCAGGCCAATGTGGGCGTCACATTCACTATCCAGATCTACATAATTATCCTTGGCCCTGTTACCCCTACTTCTACAACCAGCAGCGTTGTGAGCACTACTACCACATCCACCAGCAGCACGCTTCTTCCTACTATTCCTACTATTCCTACCAGCAGCACGCTTCTTCCTACTATTCCTACCAGCAGCACGCTTCTTCCTACTATTCCTACCAGCAGCAGTTCAATACCCTCATCGACTGAGACGACCAGTGAAACATCCTCCTCGACTGGGACGCGCACTACGACCAGTACAACATCCTCATCGGCCACTACGACCACTTCGACCACTACGAGCTCGTAGAGACTGGGACGTGTTGAGGGGAATAGTGTATGTGCACTTGACAATGGTCATGAGAGCTACTGCACACCGGGCTTCATGAGTGTAATTTATGGGCTTCGGAAACATTCTTGTGTGTGTGTGGGTTTGTATTTTTGCTGCGCTTTGGGCTATGTGTGACCGACATGAGGGTCATGGCTAGTACGATTAATGTTCAGAGTTGCTCTTGGAAGCAAAGCCTATAAAGGAATGCACTGTATTCTTGTAGCTCTATTTACATTTCTGGGTTCAGATAAGACTTTCCCTTCAACAGTTCTTTGTCTTTTCAAGCTTCAATATCATCCTGCTGTTATGAGGTATTATTGGTGATTAATGAGCAACTTTACGTTTCACAGGGATAAAGATTGTAATCCATTGATGTTGATACATGGTGCCGATTAGAGCAACATGATGTTTACAATTACAGCGGATAATTTGTCCGACAGGATGCGCATCCAACATCATCGCTGCCCTATAAGACAACTAAGCATCCATTACAAGCTACTTCAGGATAATTCCGTGCTACCCCAACACCAATCTCACACAATCCAGATGTCCCATGACGATTCCGCAAAGCCTGAAAACAACCATGTGCTTGGCCAGGACACCATGACATCCCATCCCACAAGAACACCGAAGAGGAATGGAGTAGCAGGCCTCTAGCATGGGTAAACATTATATGGATATATATATAACTATAGATATATACATCTGCTACATACGTATACGTAGGCAGGCAGATATGGACAGCCGCAGCCGCAGCCTTACTGAATCCTTCCTTTCAGCGTTGCTACGCATCAACCTAGTCTCGGTAGCCTGGAAACGAAAGCAACTCATACAACTGGGCGGTCCTGAGCACATGCGCCCGTCGGCATGATAACGGCAGGGGCCTTCTCATGTCGGCAACTCCTCATGTCGGCACCTCATCCTCTGGCTTCGGCGTCGGTACGTCTCCCTCTTGCTCAGCCACGGCTGCGGGCTCGTCACTGGGCGCTGTGCTTCCAGCCGCGTCCTTGTCCTGTACCCCCTGTGCGGACTCGCCCTCCGCGGCATTGCTTTCGCCCTCGCCCTCCGCCCCGCCGTTCGCCTGCTTAGAGGGTGGCTGCGAGCTGCTCGCCTTCTCCCTCCTCCGCCTCCTCGAGTTCCTCTCGTCCTGGGCCGTCTTCCGCCTGGCCTGCCGCAGCATCTCCCTTCTGTCATCGTCGCCCTCGCCCTCGTCACCATCTCGCATACCCTGCAGTAACATGGCCGCCCGCTGCGCGACATCGTCCTCTCCTTCCTGTGGCGAGGTGACCGAGGTAGGAGAGAGCACATTGCCCCCGACACTGCCGGTTCCTGTCGTTTCGTCCGTGACGTGGCTATCGACACTCTTGGCGCTCAACAGGCCCGTGTCCAGCTCAGGAATCTCGTTGATCTCCGGGATCTTCTGTCCCGAGGCAACGCGCACCTGGTGCCTGTCCTTGAGCCTTGCCCGCCTCCTGCGGTCCCTCTGGTCTCGGGTCTGCGGCGCCGCTGCCCGCAGCTTCTCGAGAAGACTGTCCATGGCTCCGGCACTGCTAGGGCTGACTGGTCCGCCTTCTGCGAGGCGGTCTGGACGGATATTGAGTGCTGCGTTCTTGCGGCGCATCGACTCCTCGTTGCGGCGTCTTTGCTCCTCGAAGGCGACGTTCTTGTCTCGTGACTTCTTCCACTCCGAGATGAAGAGGGCCAGCTTCGCGAAGAAGTCCCGCCTGGCATTTTCATCTGACGGGTCTTCGCCGTAGAACGCCATGATCTCGTCGTAAGTTCGCGACATCTCCTCCAGGTACAGCTGCATCTGCTCGGCCTTGCGTCTAGCTTCCTTCATGCAACGCTGTACAACCTGGGAAACGCGGTCTTGTGGGTGAAATTTCTTGGGGTCGGACAAGTTGCCGCTGTCGAGTGACATTTGTACATTTCGAACATTGTCAATGTACTTCCTTGCATCGGCTTGCAGCTGTTCGATGTTGATCTTCTGTGCCGTCATGACGCCTTGGATGTCGTTTACGAAGGTATCCCACTCGGGGTACTGCTGCCGGACGATACGCTCCACAAGATCCGCAAGTGTTGACTGGTTCTTGTCGTCCTTGACCATGGCGAGACGGGAAAGTGAGCTGAGCTTAAATCCGCGAGCCTGCTTGTTTGCATCGTTCATGTAATTGCCGATATCGAGAATCAGACCAAGCACATTCATCAACGAGACCGAGTCCCTGAGGGATTCGGACACTTCAACGACTTGGCGCATCTTCTCGGTGATCTCGTCATAATCGGCTTCGTAGCTCCTCGTCAAGGCCAGAGCTCGCATCCTGCTCTTCCAATAGTAGTGAAGCTCGAACGCGGTCTGCAAGTAGATCTGATCTTGCCTCGTAAGTTCAGCCGGATCTTGCTCACGAGCAACTGACATGGCGTCTGGTCCCGTCCAGTCTTTGCTGTAAGGCGCCATGACCTTGGCAGTATTCTCTGGAATGTTGCACAGGTCATCCTTCTGTAGGAAGTCCATGACGACGGGGTTGTCCAGAACGGCGGTGTCACAGTGAATAATCATCTGCACGACCTTCTCAACAGAGTACTGAGAGAACTTGGACAGAGCGATTTCTAGCGATTTGTGAGTCTTCTATTCCAGTCACACCAGACCTGCGCAAAGGGAACTTACCGAATGCTTTCCGCAGATCATTCGAGATGAGCTGCTTCTTATCATCCTTCTTGCCAGCGCCCCCGCCAATCCGCTTAGCTTCCTTGGCCATGAAAAGTTTTTCGACTTCGTCCAAGATACCCTTCTTGCTGAGCTCCATATACTTCTCCTCTCTCTCTTCTGCAGTGGGAGCGTGAGCAGCCCAGTGAGTAGAAGAGGCCTCGTCGACCTTGTCCCAATGGAGAGCCTTGAGCTTCTTTTTTGGTCGTACGACGGGAAGACCAACACCGTTTGAAATTGGAAGCCCAGGCGATTGAGGCAGGTAGTGACCGTGAGGACCAGTACCAGGCATTGGTGGAGGAGGCGGGGCGCCAGGCATCCGGCCAGGCATTCCGGGGGGGGGTGGTGGCGGTGGTGGCGGTGGCCCACCGCCAGCAGTTCCTGGCATCGGTGGAGGTGGTGGCGGCGGTGGGGGGCCAACGCCGGGAATCTGACCTGGCATCGGCGGCGGCGGAGGAGGTGGTGGTGGCGGGGGGCCCACACCTGGGATTTGGCCTGGCATCGGCGGCGGCGGGGGCGGCGGCGGCGGCGGCGGCGAAGGTCCATTTGCTCCGGTGATCTGGATCTTTGGCGTATCTTCGCTGGGCGTGATCGGCGATTGGGTCTCGAGACTGGGGTGGGACGGGCCTGTTGTCGCATCTTGTTCACCCTCGGAGTCGCTGCCGTCGTATTTCTGGACAGTGCCCTTGATCTCACCCAACAGGCCACTAGCCTGCTTGGGATCCATGCGTGGCCGGCGCAGTTCGACGAGCACGGGTTTCTCGTAGATGACATCCTCCTCCTCGCCCTCCTCGTCACCAGAGCCACCTTGGGACTCGCGCCGACGGTTCAGTCTAGTGTTGCGGTTCACGCTTCCTAGAACACTGTAAGTGAAGTGATTGGCGTCGGTTGGTACACCAAGGCTAGCTTCTGGCAGGCCGTAGCCCTCCATCTCCTCGCGCAATGCCCGCAGGCGGTCTGATGGCCCTGCGTCCTCACCCCATTTCCTGCCTTCAAGCTTGTACTGGGTCTTTTGTCGCTCGATCTGCATGGCCAGACGGTCCATGAGCTTCTCACGGTCCAAAATACCTTGCATACGGGCCGGGTCCTCGGTTCCGTTGGTGCCACCCTTAGCAGCGTTTGATGCTGCTACGTCCTGGGCATCCCGGAGCATGAGGTAGAGCTCGCGAGTCTCGAGCTCATACCGTTGGGCTTCCTTTGCCCGCAGGTTTTGAATGTTTTCGAGCTCGGATTTCAGGGTATCGGCTTGCCTCCTCTGCGCCTCAATGAACCTGGCCTGCTCATCCAGTTGCTTCTGGAGCTTCGCGACAAGCCCATCAGCGCCCAGCTCCAGCTGCGCCTTCATCTCGTCCCTCTCGGCCATGGCGGCCTCGGCTACTTGCCGGGCCTCGAGGGCCTCGTCAAGGGCTTGACGAGCCTCGGAATCCGTGTGAAGCTTGTCCAAGAGACTCTGCACGGTGAAGTTCAGGCTCTGCTTGAGGTCCATATCCGGCAGCCGCCGGTCCATGGCGACATAGCTGAGCATCGAATCAACGAGCTGGAACATCCTCAGCCTCTCCTCGCCGTCGCCATCTTTTATGAGGAGCAGATGCTGGAGTGCCGAGATGAAGTAGTCTTGCGTCTTGGTGCCCTGAAGTCTCGACTGGATGGCATCCGCGATCTGGACGGGGTCGTTGAGGTCCTTAACCTCACCTTCGATGCTGTCCTTGATGCTGCTGTTTTCTCTCTCGAGCATGTCCTCGTAGTCGATGGCCTCATTGTTGCGGTACCGCTCGATCTGCTTGTCGATGAGATCGTACTGGAAGGCCTCCATCTTGGTGAGGATACGCTTGATGCCACAGGCCCCGAATTGGGCCCGGATGTGCATCCTCAGCTGCAGGTCGTTCTCTGGGGCGTCGATGATCATGTTGATGAGGATGAGTGTTGCGACGGCGTATTCCATTAGCAGATTCTCCATGCCGATGCCACCGCTTCGAACCTCTTCGCTCGCACCGACGAGACTGCCCATCTTGCCTCGGCCGTCGACGGTGACCTCGACCAGTCGCATCCAGGCGTCGAATCGCCCATTCTCGTTCTGCTGGTTCTTGACGACATCCATGGCCTGGATGACCTTTACATGGCCGTCGCCATCCCCCCAGTGGCACAGAAAGGTCAAGACTTCGCTGACGAGCTTGCGCGTACTCAACCGGGGCGATATAAGGGATGTTGCCAAGGCCACGATAACTTGCTGATGCGCCAATGCGTCGTCGGCGCCGAACTTGTTGTTCATCAGTGCCTTTAAACATTTAACAATATCATACTCGCGGTCAAGGTTCTTGGTATCGTTCTTGGTCTCGGGTGCCGCTGGCCCAACAGCCTGTTTGCGATTGAGCTTCATAAGAACGTTTGTGAGGGCGACTTGTCCTTGACACTCGATAAAGCGCTTGACCCAACCTATCTGCTGTGTTCTCAGGTTGACCTCTAAACTTCCCAGCCCCTTGGTGTCGAGGCTGTTGTCCATGACCTTCCTAACGTACCATTCAGGGCTGCCCTCCTCGGCAGCAGAGGCGGCGACATCAAAGGTTTGGTATTGGCCCGGTTTCGCGGTGGTTCGTCTCTTCTGTTCACCTTGCCACTCGGTGAGCCTATCCTGGTAAATAAGTGTCCATTTCTTCGCGGAAGGGTATGCGAGCATCTGCCGCTGGGCCTGTTCCGGGAGGTTGTGCCAACCACGTTTCTGCATCAGCTGGAGGAACATGTCGTCGATCAGGCGGTCCTCGGGCTTGGGGAAGTAGAAAGCATCGCCGGGACTCGTAGGTGAAAGGCCTCCTGGAAACTTGGTCAGGCGATGGGAATCCCGATTGGAAAGGTTCGATGCGTAGCTACTCTGGGAAGATGCACTGGGCAGTGCTGTTCTGGATGAGCGACCGGACATGTGCGTGTATTCTTGGGAGCCTCCGTTACCTGAGAATATACTAGATTGGTCTGTCGAAGTCCTGCCCGCAGAGGTTGCATAGGAGATGTACTTGGAGCCATGGGATCCCGCCGGGTGGGAACTGTCCCGGGCCGGCCCCCATTGCTGGTACTGCGTCTGGCGGCCGGTTGATGCCATTGTGATGTTGGATGCCCTCCCGGGAGGGGGCCGGGGGCCAGAGAGGTGAGTGCCTGCATGGGCCTGGAGAGAGCTGGGGTCGAAACTGGGATACTGGTGGAAGTCGGCAGTGACCTTGTTCAACTGGTGCGGGAGCGGATCTCTCCGGACGGGAATCTGGTCGGGCTTGGGTAGATATTCGACGGGCACGGGGGAGCGGCGGCCATTGGCGGTACTGTCGTAAGGTATCGTCGAGAAGACGCCTGCCATCTCGTTGATGCCGCCTCCCTCGGCCGAGTTGGGGCGGTCGAGGGATATGACGGACGAGTCCCTGTTATGGCGCGAGGAGCGCGAGCCGGTGGAACTGCCTGTGTCTTGCTGCTGGGCCGCGGCGAGGTTCCGTGCTTCGTCACTTGTGGCTCGCTTGTCGGCCTTGTGCTTCCCCCTAGAAAATAACGAGGCCATGATGCGGGTCGCACGAAGGCGAGCCTCGTGGCGGCAGTCGTGGCCAGGTGCTCGGTCCTTTGCGGTGTGTTGGGTGTGGCGATGGGGATGCGTATCAAAGGGCAGACGGGTCGAGGAGTTTGGTGGGTGGTTGGAGGGAGGCGAGGGTGACGACCTCGGGTCGCAAACTGTCTGGAAGGGCTCTGCGGGCCGGGAGGGACAGGGATGCGAGTGTCGTCGCTACCGGCGTGTATCTCTGTGTGTCAGTCTCAGGGCTCGAGGCCGATCGCATTGTACCCGTGGGATGGAACTGGATGGGTGTCCCGGTGTGCTGTGATGCGCGGGAGGGTACTGGCAAGGAGAAACTGCAGGCGCATAATCAGGCTTGTTTTAGCATGCACCGCAAACCCGGAAAGCCAACAGACTATGTGCCCAGCATCATCCGTACTTGAGACGGACGAGGTGGAGCGGCGGGAGGGTATGGTGGGAGGAGAGAGAGACACTTTGATGCACGACGCAGCCGGGAATCTTGAACGAAGCCTCGGACGGGGGTTTGGTTTACGTTTCGAGAGATGATGGGCCTGGTTCGGGTTCAGTTCAAGGGTGCAGCGGGTGCTGGGTGGCAGCTAGGTGGTGCGTGCATGGTGCGTGCGTGCTCGACCGGCTTTTGCTGGTCCTCCCGAGCCCCTGCGTCGGTTGCGGAACAAGGGACAGACGAGCCAGGCCAGGTCTGGAACCTACCTGTGCCTGCGTGTGCCTTCGTGTGCCTGCGTGTGCCTCCGTGTGCCTGCGTGTGCCTGGGCTGGCTCTGGCTTTTGGAACTGGCAAGACTGGAGCCCGCAGAAGCCCAACCAGACAGACCGTCTAATCGACTTGTTAATTTCCCAAATTGGAGGCCCACCAGGGCAAATACGACCCGTTATTTGTCTAGCACCACCCATCAGCGACACAGCGAGCTCTGATATGGTAGGCTTCTTCAAAGATCGACACCCATCTTTGCCCATGGTGCGCGCCGCGTACATACGTCTTACCAGGTACCGCCAGTGCAATGCCCTATTTGATCTCTCTCTGCCCGGCTGATCCTTGGACACACACCCTACTTTGTATCTTCCCTGCCCACACAGCAGGCAGCATCGATGCTCAGAACACACGACAGATGGGATGACCAGAACGTTGGCCGTCGAGTCAGCTGGACTCGGAGATGACCTCGCACGCCGGCATGGCTTTCATTTCCATCTCCCCATTCTGTCGAGGCTCGAATCCAAACCCCCCGTTCTCATCTCCGTTTCTGTTTGCAGCCAACTACATTTATAGCCCGGGCATAGTATAATAGTAACCATAGGTAGGTAGACTGCCGGGTCATGAGCTGCGTGCCTATATTATAATCGCCTACATAACCAACATACCGCAGGGCATGCGCACATTCTACCCCGAAATGCAACCCTTCCGAGTTGGCTGGTATGGTCCCTGAAACCAATGTTGTTTCAACCAACATCATCAGATGCCGCCATGCTCTTATTCACCTGATATCCTCTCGAGTGCGGAGTTAACCGCCTGAGCTCCACACAGACGTTGGGCCGTTCAGTCGACGTGGAGCACACACCACACAGCCCAGCTCCTTCCTGCATGATGTAACAATTCCCGTAGCCCTGGAGCTGGAGATGGAGACAGAAATTAGTATGGAGATGAGCATTGACCCTAAGCTAGGGTGGTAGTCTACCAGACAATTTGGCGGTAAGTGGAGATGTCGTTACATTAGGAAGCAAAACTTTAGGGTTAGGAATAGCTTGTCCTGCTGTCAACTGATGATGCTACACTAGTCCTGGGAGAAACTGGGGGGGGGGAGGGGATCACCCTAACCCTTTCCCGCCTGGACGCTCGCTCCACGGAGTACGGAGTCCCGGGAAGACCTAGGGTAGAAACAAGACGCTTGTTGCTGTGCTGGCTGACGACGATCATCTCCGGACTAGCAATCACCTCCCACGGTGCCCAGTGACTCCTGGATCCATCACCGGGCAGGCTCGTTCCAATCCGATCGGAACTTGTCATAGAATCCTGTGAGAACCCCATATAGTCTTGTCCCGAGTGCCGCCTGCTCCTTCTCGACCGGCCACCTGCAACGTCATCGTCTTCTCGTCCGTTCCGACCGAATCGCTAGCCATTCTAGCACATCACTAGGGCGCGCGACGCATGTTACTCTAACCAGCTCAGCATGGGCTCTACAGTATCCACGGCAAAGGCAAGCCCCCTATTACTTCTCTCACTATCCCTTCTCCCGTTGATACCCCTGTCTGCACCCAGGCCCACGGCTAACCGCAACTGACTGTGCGGCCGACAGACCCTCATCGTCCCGGCGATAATAGCCCTCATAGTCTTTCTCCTCGCGACATACATTATATACCCTCTATGGCAGCGCACCCGCAATAGCCGGTATGGGGCGTACCTCCCGCTCGAGACAATCTCGAACGGCACTCAGACCGTCCGGGCCAGGGTGCAGAGCCAGATTGCGCGGTGGCTTGTGCCCTCCACCTGGCGGGAGAGGTTGCAAGACCGACTGGTCGTCGCCGGGGGTCCAGGATCCGACAACGGGTACAACTCGGACGAGGGTGAGGAGCTTGACGAGGTACCCGAGGACGAGGACGTCAGGCAACGCCTGGAGAGGGAGGCCCGGATGAGCCGGACCAGTGGTAGGCCGGATCTGGAGCGGAGGTTAAGCCGGGAGTAAGTCTTCGGTATGCTGCGAGGTCGACTGCCGCCGTCAGCTGCTAACGGCCCAACAGCTTGGAGGAAGGCTTCCGGGATGACAGCGACGAGGAGGCAGACCAAGCGACAAGGCCATGATAGTGCAGCGGCAGGGTCACCATCTGAAAGCGCTAAATTACAACGATACCCATCTAATACAAATCACACGCTGATAAATACAATGCGAATCTCAATTCGGGACGGTGCATGTCCAATCACCGTCACAGCAGAGGTCTGAAGGCTTGTGACACGTCCAGGGAGTCACGATGGATGACTGTGCTCCAGCCCAGCGGCTGGAATGTCCGTCTTTGGGGCCGTATTCAGTTATGAAGGTGTGCAAAAACGTAGCAAAAACCTCGGTTGGGCAACCGTCTCCATCTCTTCAGTGGTTCGTACACAGCCCTGGTGTATGTGAGACCAGGCTGCAGGTACGAGGGGCGGTGGCATCAAAGGCAGAAAGCAAGCGGCTGCGGGGCAACAGTAGTGTATGTTGGCGCGGGCCGTCGGCATGAGACCAACAGTTGCGCGCACAAGCGCGGGCAAGGCACAATTGAAATATAACTCGTGCCGGCTTCCCTCCAAAATGGGACCGCCGGCAATGATATTGTGAGACAGGACACCCGTTGGCCACTGAGTGAGGTGAGAAACGCTGAGCCTGGCTCTGGATACTTTATGTACAGCGCATATGCAGTAAGAGGACCCCTGCCCTGGTCATTGTCACTTACAACGCAAGGGCAGTCCACTTTTTTGCATATAAATAAGCGGGCAGTTTGTTTAGCCCGTTCAGCCTTGTGCCCACCCCCGCCACCTTTTGACAGAATAATGCGACATAGTGCACATGGACATCTGCAGCTCGGCTTGACCTGACTTGAGCGACATGGCCAAGGGTTATCCAAACCTACTGAGGCTGGTTGGGCAGGTTCCCCGCCAGGTAGGCAGTCACTGAAGACGGGGATATTCTTTCAGCTCGTCCGAGAAATGCCTGGGTAATGGGAGAAACAGGACAAGGCAGCCCGCACGGTTTGGCGACCAAGAGGCGGATTGTCCCCCTTATGGGCGCACTGCAAGCGCCAACAGCACCCTACACGATTTCGCCAGACGTACACGGCGTCTGAGGCGGATTTCCTGGTCCAAGTCAGACACACAAGACTTGCCACCTTTGCCGGCTCATATTTTCAGCCCATCATCTACACTGCTATCATCCCGTCCCCGAGCCGACCACGGTCCCCTCCGACCTACATGACCTGCTGCACATGGACTAGAACAGTCTACATAGTCCGCCCTGATAGTGTAACATACGAAAGCAACGAACCCACGCACGAACCCTCGTCCTCAGCCGCTAGACACTAGACCAGCTCAAGCCAAAGTCCCAGCCATCCCACCCGACCTTTCCCTCGCTGCCTGCCAACTCACTTTCTGCGCGCTAAATATCCACCTCGTTGCCTGCGACTCTGCCTTGGTTATCTCTCCCCGGACCCGCGCACTTCTCCACCCACCAACACACCCAACCCTCCTCTAGGCTCTACACTACCTAGACGAAGCTGGCCCGTGACCCCCATGCAGGCACGTCTCCGTCGGGGTGACTGGTGCATCACTCGACGATAACTAGTCATCCGCACAGGCTTGCTTGTGCGCCTTTTCCTCCCGTCTCTCGCAATCCGTGCCTTTTTGCCCCGAGTCTTGTCGCTTCTTCCCTCTCAACAGCCGCATCCATGTTGGGCTGGCTGCAGCTGCCCTTTCCTCGGACCAACACCGCCACCTACAACTCGCCCTCGCCCTCGCCCTTCTGCTGGCTCGCCCAGGCCGCCGCACTTCTGACACATCCTTTCGTTTTCCCCCTCGTGTCCTTCACAACCATAGCCGACCTCGTCGACTACATCTCCTGCTGCTCTCCCAAGCTCGGTCCCCTCAGCCGGTCCATCATGAAGTCTGTCAAGCTAAAGTCGACCGCCAAGACCTCGGTCACCCGCCATGAGGATCAGCCCCACATCCACGACGACGTCGACCCGGCCTGTGCAATTTGCCAGGTCGACGTAGGCACAAAGTCCCCGGACGGCATCAAGGAGGGCTGGTCCATCACCCCCTGCGGCCACATCTTCGGCAACGTGTGCATCAAGCGCTACCTTTCCATAACCGACAAGCCCTTGTGCCCCGTCTGCCGGACCGACCTGTTCCACATCTGCTCGCACCCCATACTGCCTGCCGCCTACGACCGGAAGAAGTCAAGAATGTCCCGCGACGAGGCCGCCCGCGAGAGCTTCCCTGGAGACCCACGTAACATGGACTGCCCTTATTGCCGGCAGCAGAGGCTGAAGCTGGCGAGGCGCCAGCGGGTGCAGGAGATGCTGGAGTGCGGTCCGCGGGAGACGGCAGAGGGCCGGAGCGACAGCGAGAGCGGAAGCGACGGCGGCGGCGGCGGCGGCGGCAGCAGCACCGAGGGGTCCAGAACGCCAAGGACGCAAGGCTTGAGGTGGGCACTGTCAGCACTGCGTATAGCAAACGCCCTGGCAAGGCTGACACTGGACGTTACGCACATTAGGAAGATGAAGTCGCTGCACCCCGAAGACGATGAGGACGAGGAAAATGACATGGCCGACTCCCCACAGCTGGTATCGTCGTCGAACCGAGACCTGCCGCCAGTCCCCGGCGCCTATGGCTACTGGGACGTGGCCAAGAAGGGGCCGGACTGGAAGTTCCTGGAATTCTACGACTCGCAGGAGCCCAAGATGAGGACCACCGCCGATCAGTTCTCATGAGACTGGGTGGAGAGGCGGGAAGGGTCGGGGTGCAATTGTCCATATTGGAGGCTCACATACAACACGACTCATGGTCACAGCTGGTGGCACTACATGAGGGCAGGACAGGAGAGCAACTGTGATTCCTATGGTCCAGGCATACTGTTTGGGTGGTTGGGGTGGGCCGGGCGCCTTGGAGCTACCTGCTGCGATGGCCGTGCTGGTCGGGTTGAAGTGGTCTTCTCAACTTCTGAAGCAGCAGCAGCAGCTGCTGCTGCTGCTGGGGGGTCTGGGCTTTGTGTCAGGGTGTTCCACTGGAATTCTGGTTTTCTTTCTGCTCAGGCGTTTCCAAAGTCTGGTTTTCTTTTATCTGTCACTGCCTGGTGGGCCGGAAAGCCACTCATTGCATGACATGCCGTGGACAGGAGCAATACGGAAGCATGTGCGGGCTTGGAGTGAGGCGAGGCGGGGCGGGGCGAGGCTGGGGTTGAATGTTGGGGCGGGCGGGCGGAGACGACGGGATGATCTAGCAGGCGGGGTAGCTTCTTCCTTGGACGACCCCAAACCCCCACCTGGACGTGGCCACCCCGCTGTCAGGTCACTACAGGGGTCCAGACGTGCCTTGTACATGGTGGGGTCCTCACTGGGGTAATTTTCCTCTGGCAACAGATGTCGTCGATAGCCGCGCCCACGCTATACCCCTTCAGCAGCCGCAATCAATCATCACTACGCAACTACTCCAGATACACCAGTGTGCGTCTTGGACAGGCCAAGGTCCCCTGCGAGTTGTGCATGTCGGCCCCGCTGCTGTACTAGTGTAGTCATCTTTCGGTTCTCCGCCGAGGCTTTCTCTTCATGCCCCAAACAGAGTCAAGACTGACGACGTGACTGACTGAGGGGTGGGAATCCTGGACGCGCCCTGACGCGTCCAAATGGTCCCTCGGCCAAGACCTGCCTCACGATGAGGTTCAAGACGGAGCTGAAGAACATTCGAACCTTCAACAAGCTGATCGCCGCCCTGAACACGCTCGAAAAGATCGCCTGGGTCCGCCTCGACGATGATACGGCGCGCTTCACAGTGATCCCTGAGACGGGGTCCCAAGTTTGGGCGTGAGTATCTCGAGGCATGCTCCACTTGGCCCGACAATGCCGGGCGAGAGGCATCAACTGACCTTGGCCTTTCTTGTAGCTCCCTCTCAATGGACTTCATCTTCAACGACTACCACATTCAGTCCGCCGAGCCCTCCAACACCATCAACCTCGAGCTTCCCCTCGGACCTCTCCAGCGCGCCCTCAAGTCCGCCATCAACAGCGACCACGCGATTTTACGCCTCACAAAGAAGGACGGCATCCCCGTGCTGTCCATGACCATTCATACCACCCCTGAGCAGCGCTCAAACAACCCTCCGTCTGCAGCTGCTTTCCAAAACCGCCGCGCCGGCACGGACAGCGGCTACAGAGCAGGCACCGGGGGCGACGAGTACGACGACGACCCGTTTGGCGATGCCGACCTGGAGGCCCTCGAGCTGACCATGAAGCGCGAGCGCGAGAAAGTCATCACCCACGACATACCAGTCAGGGTCCTGCACCCGGACACGGTCGAGACCATCATGCAGCCCAAGGTCCGCGAGCCAGACGTGCACATCCAGCTGCCCCCGCTCATGCAGCTCAAGGCCATCTCGGACCGTTTCACCAAGCTGGCCTTGACCACGTCCGGCGGCGCCGGCGGGGCGGGCGGGGCCCGAGGAGGGGCGGCCACCAACGGGCCGAAGCTTGAGCTGTCAGCCAACATGCACGGCAGCCTCCGCCTGCGAATCGCCACCGACGCCCTGGACATCGAGAGCTTGTGGCGCGGCCTGGACAACCCGGAGCTGGACCCAGCACAGCTGGCCGTCCCTCTCGAGGAGCACCCCAGCACGCGGTTCCGCGAGGCCGGACCCGACAGGTGGGCGACGGTGCGTGTCGACGGCAAGGACTGGAGCAGGGTGCTGAGCGTGGGCCGCCTCGAGGGCCGCGTCATCGCATGCTTCGCCGACGACCACGCCCTCATCCTGTACGCGTACGTGCCGCAGTTTGACGACGCCACCGCCGAGGATGCCGTGGTCACGTACTATGTTTCTTCGTACAGTGCTTGATTGAAGTCGAGGGGTTTTCGGTTCAAATTGTTTGTTCTCATTGCATGGCTTGCTTGCACGGAGGGCTACGGTTGGCGTTGGGGGCTGGGAGGGGGGGAGGCAAGAATTATTGCTTCGTAGAACGCTCAGCAGTCGGCATATCAGCTACAAGAAGGCCCATCACCATAGTTCAAAGGTGGGGGGAGGGGGGTAATTTACATTCTTGAACAATAACCATCCGTGAAGTCGGGCTGCTGGTAAGTCAATGGGGGGGGGGATACCAACTTGTGGTAGGGGGGTGGAGAAGCGCACGTGCGATATGAATGCGTATATGGGTGCTGGCGCGCAAAATGAACCAAGTGCACCTACCGCTCAGCGAATGATTCAATGAAATCCTCACCTTAAAAGAGCGCCGCCATGTCGACCCTCGCCTTCCTGGCTTGCGAGTCTTGACACTCCTTAAAGCAGCAGTAGGTAGATTCCGACCTTAGCCAGTCCGTCGCCGTGACTCCGGGGTGGGCTTTCTGACACAACTCTCAGACGATACCTCCGCAGTCGTGAGGAGCAGATGAGTACCGCTCGACCGCCGCCTTGAATGCCGAAACCAAATCCTCAAGTGTCAACACACCTGTTGAGCCCGTTCCGTCCGCGTGCGTCGCGGGCTGTCCCCACGCCGGCTGCATCTTGGTCAGCAACTCAATCGTCAGTTCAAGCCGGGGGGCACCTACCGTGCTCGTCAGGGGGTTCCCCAGGGCAGCCTCGCTGACGGAGGGCCGGCTCCGCTGTGCACCAGGAGGCATGAACTCAGGATGGCACCCATGTCCTCCTTTAGCCACGGCCTGGTCTGCGTCCCCTCGGCGCGCAACAAGTCCGCGCGGCCGAGGGGCGAGGGGCTCGAGACCCGGACCTGCGCCCAGCAGAGCAGCGACGCGGCGATCACCATGGCGACGTCGGCGTGCGTGTCCGCGGGTGTCTGGAACAGGAGGCCCGCCCCTCACCGAGTCGCGGATCTCGCCCTCTGTGACGGCGTGAGGCTCTCGTTTGGAGCCGTGGCAAAACAGCCAGTGCTCACAGTTGAGGGTCTCCCTGATGGTGGCGATAGAGACGATGCGGAGGCCCTCAGTGACGGGGCCGTAGATAAGGTACTCCTGCGGCAGGGACTCCCACCCCAGGTCTGGCGCGTGGACAACCGGCCGTGGACATGACATGTCCACGACGGCAATGGACCCCGGCTCCTCGCTCATATCCCACCCGAGCTGGTCAAAACTCCCGAGCGCAAAGTACACGGCGGTGAAGAGGTCGGCCGTCCACGACGTGAAGGGTGTGTCGACGTCCTCTTCGCCAGCGACGTGGCACCGCGCGAGCTCCGTGACCGCCGCGCTCGACAGCTCCGTCAGGCGCGCGAGGAGGCTCGAGGGCTCTCTGCTTGCGCGGGTGTTGGACGCCAGGAGCAGGCACTGCCACGTGAAGGGGTAGATGCCTCGTGCTGTGTTCAGGCCAAGGACAGCCGCGGCTGTCCCCGGGTGCCAGCCCCTGATCAGGACGCGTGGGACGTTATCACTCCGGGGCTCGTACTTGTCCACGTTCAGGTTCTTCATCTTGGCAAAACATGTTCTTGGTTGTCTATGTAAGTTGTGCTCGATAAGGTTTAGAATTATTAGAATATAGGCTTTTTTATTACCAAAATTATTAAGTTAATAGTATTTAAGGTCCTTATTCTTATAAACTTATATAATAAGTTCTAATTTTAAACATTAAGGAAATAAGTTACATTATATTTTTTTTAAAAAATATTTTAAGTAAAGATCGTAAATATTAAAAGCCTAATTAATACTTATATAACTTAAGTATATTAGCTGTAATAATAGTTTATCTTTAAGTTTTTAAGATATTATAGCTTAATAAATCTTTTAATAGCTTATATTATAAATACTTTTATAATAACAACTTTGAATATATTAATATTTAATATAAGGTATACTAT